>JAEIFU010002071.1:0-51394 GCA_018904235.1 Lordiphosa stackelbergi
AGACGGACAGACGGAACAGACGGACAGACGGACATGATATCAACTCAGCTCGTCACGCTGATCAAGAATATATATACTTTATGTGGTCGGAGATGCTTCCTTCTGTGCGTTACAAACATCCGGACAATTTTAATATACCCTCTCCAAGGGTATAAAAATACAAAATTAAAAATTTGTGAATGCGAGGGCTGTTCAAAAAGTTCTCGGGATCCAAAGTAGGCTCTTCCAAAAATGTCGATGGTGCCCACGTTTCCGGGAGTTACAATTATCAGAAAGCAAAACGGAAGATGGGAAAGTGGTTACTATGAATGCCTTTATCGTCCGTAGCAGAATTGTGAAAATAAAATTGGATTTGAAAAAATGGCGACCTTTCAAACACGAGAAATCGATTTTTGACCATTTTTTTGCAGCTCAGTGTAAAAAAAAATGTAAAAACTTTTTTTCTCAAAGATTGAGGTAGGGACGATAGCCACGTTAATTCTGCGTCCATAAAGCCCTACATCATTAAAATCGGTTTGGTAGAACTTGAGAAAACGTGGGCACCATTTTGAAAAACGTGGTTTCGAGAAAAAACGCGTTCAAAGTTTGAAGTAATGTGAAAATTACTTGTATTTGTGAACACATTGGTCGACAAAAAAGGCTATATCTTCTAAAGTATTTCGAATTTCAAAAAAATGCTTTTGAATATCTAAGCTAAAAAAAAAAATATAAAAATAAATTTGAAAAAATAAATTTCTAGCGAGGATGAAATGAACATTACATTTTTTTTTTAAATTTAAACAATTTTTTTTAAATTTCAAGAAAGGTTGAACAATTTTTTTTTAGGAATAAAAGAAATAAAATTCAAAAAAAGTTTTTTAATAATTTTTTTTTAATATTTAGGATTAAACTTTTTGGATCTGGCTGGCTTGAGGTCGGTGGAGAGGTACTACATTTCAATGTAATCAACCACAAATCAACAGAAAGATTAATCATAAAACTTGGAATAGCAATTGGTATGTCCGTGACAACGATCGCTGTTTCGAAGATAACCACATCTTCTCATCAGCGGACTCTTGTATTGCTATATTCACATTCATACGACCATTTAGACCAGGTTTGATTGTGAAGTCAGCGAATAACGCTTTTGGGATTTGACTTTATCCACTTCAAACTATGAAATTCTGTAAGGTAATATGAATTTCCAACAATCACGGCGTATTTTTGTAAATACCAGGGTATTTGTTTTGCTTTTTAAGGAAACGTTTTTCGGTTTTTATTGCAAACATTATGGCGCGCCGTCCATTATTTCTATTTATATATTTTTGGCTTTTTTTTATTTTGGTTTTGTGGTTTTTATTTTTTTTTTTTTAAACGTGCTTGCTCTACGTTTTATTTGTAGAGCAAAAATATTTCAAAACAATAATTTTTTTGCTCGAGAACGATTGAACTTTCTTTTTTAATCATTTAGAAAAAAATATAAAAAAATAAAACAAAATTATTTTTATTCTTTCTTCTTAAGAATTGCTTTATTTCAAAGAAAATAAGGTATTGATAAAGAAAATCTATTGATGAACACCGAATTGATCTTTGATGATCTCAATAGATCATAGCTGGGAAGAATATTGGCGTTTTGAACAAACCCATTGGTAAAATCACCCTAATTTTCACAGACTTTGATTCGGTCCAGCTCACTACAGGTGTTTTTATTTAAAACTGTATCAAAAAATAGTTTCCCAAAGCCAAAAACTTCTTTGTTCCAAAAACTTCTTTGTTCCTTCTTGTAAAACAACGAGAACTTTATATTTCACAGCTAAATTAACAGAAAATGCAAAAAATGCGGGAATTAATTGAAAATCACTTGCCAAAACATATGTGGTATTTCATCAAAGTATCGATAATCGGTAATTAAAAACACATTAACGCTTTTTCAAACTTAAAAAATTAAATTTCGACGCTCTGAAATGGCCTTTTCGCCCACTGTGCGGCGGTTCAAAAATTGTGTGAACCACTGAACGGAACCAGTCCTTATTTCCGAGAGGTTTGCATGCCTGTTATTTATCCCGTTTTATTGTAATTGGAGCTGATATTGATCAGATTTGCCTAAACCTTTATTCTCTGAGGGCTCTTAAGACCTAATCTTAGCTTAGATTGTCAATTCGACTCCGAGAGCTGACAATTTTTGTTTCATTTAAACAGTTTCATTGTAATTAGAGCTGCTATTGGTAAGACGGACAATTTGTTTCCATAAGCAGCTTCGTACAAATAGACTATGCGCAGCAACGGCCGCAACCGTGATGAGCAGTACTTTAGTTTACTTCGTGTGACGCCTCACTTAAAGGGTATCGTCTTAGCCTCTTAGTGGCTTTCATCTAGGGTGCCCAATCGACGGACCCTGTTTTTTAAAAATAAAGAAAAAAAAAAAGGCGGTGGCAATCTTAATCTTTAATTTGTTCCAAGGATTGTTTACATCAATTTTTGAATAGATCCCAAGGCCGCCCGGCGGAGGCGTATTGGCCCTTGCGCATCCATCGACGCCAACATTTCGGCCGGAAGCGCTTTTCTTCACGATGGCCGGCCCACGGCCTGCGTTAACGTAAACCTTGACTTCAATATCCCCACAGAAGAAGTCAGGCGCGTCAATCGGGCGACGCGGGGCCAGTCCAATCACCACTCGACATCAACGGCCCGGAAACAATTTCTTCCAGAAAATCGTTGTTAGCGACGTGGCGGTGGAGCGCCGTCTTGTTGAAACCAGAACTGCCTCTACGCTTTCGACGATAAGGCATCACAAATTGGTCACTGTCGCGATAACGCTCCGGTGATGGTAACAGCTGGCCATTTTCATGGAGAAACCGGCCCAAGACCGTTTTCGCACTAACGCCGCACCAACTGACTTTTTCGTCATGAGAGGCACTTTGAGAATGTTGAACAGCTCAGAATATTAAAAGTTGTGCAGTTATATAAGATCGCTTACTTAGTATATATTACTTAGGGGATGATGGGGGGTTCTTGTTTTTCGAACATAACTTTGCCAAAAATCAATATTTTTTCGTTCTGTAAATTTTGTATTTTAGTTGAAAGATGCATGTAACTTTGCTCATCATTAGTTTTAACAAGTAAGAGTGTTGGGGTCGGTGCTTTAACCTTTGATTTCTGAGGGCTATCTAAGCTTATCTGTTCCATGAACTTTAGTCTGTTGAAAATTTGACAAAATTCTATTAACTTTTATTTACGTCCAGCCCAATGTACCCTAAGCTCTTAGCACACATCATATCTATGTATGTTTGTACATACACATTCGAGCATATTTTAATGTCGAAAACTTGATTTGAAATTTTAAGAAAACGAGAGACAAATTCGTACGCTCTCTGTTTGAATCTTTGTGTGGGGCGGCTGCGCGTTCTTTTTGAATTTCGCTGAGTTGATTTTTTTTTTTTTTTTTTTTTTTCAAAAGTCATTTGGGCCAAGGTTGAGATCGTGCTTGAGTGTTTGTGTCTGTTGGTGTGTGTGTGTGTGTGGGTTGACCACATGCTTTTTATTTGCCCTGTTTAACATGCAGTTTAAACAATTATTTAGGCCAACAACAACAGCTGTGAAAATGCATTAAGAAAATTTACAAAATCTTAAAAAAAATTAACGAATCGCGAGTGTGAAAACGAAAGTAAATCAAGAAAACTCAAGAGAAACCACCACAAACGAAATGAAGAACGCCTTTCAACTGGGCCTGGCCCTGCTCTGGCTGATGTTCCTCAACCTGCCACAGATGATGAACGGCTATAACATCGATCTGCCCAGTTATGTGAGATTTCGTCAGATGAGCAAATCCATGTTTGGCTTCAGCATTGCACTACATAAGGCACGCGGCGATTACTTTGGGCATCAAAGCGGCAAGTAAGTAAAATACCCTCAATCGTTACACTTAGCAAAAAGGGGACGGGGTAGATTCTCATTTAAAAAGTCTAAATTATATTGAAATGAGAAAAGAGAATTTGATACTCAGCTACATATATATATTTCCCCAAGTGTACTCGACCTTCTGACACTGACAGTGACATCTGGTGTACCGGAAATAATGAGCCGTGAAACGATTTTGTATGTCATTTACATGTTGCCCTTTTCTTGCTTGTTTCTTAAGCAATTTGGGTTCTTCTTTATCGGGTTTTCTTCTTCGGTTTTTCTTTTGGGTGATAAAGTCTTATCTAAGACCAAGAGAGCAGCAGCCTCCATGGTGACTGAGCTGATAGCAGACTGAGGAAATAACATGATACTTGGTTATGAAAATGAAAAAATACTTTTCGAAACATTTCACTTGTCCATTCTTAGTTAGAACCAGGTCAGTCTAATGAGCCAGCCTGACGCTCTGTGTAAGGAAACCTGTGCGCCTGGTCAAGCGCAGCTGCTGCTGCTTCTAACGGACTTTAACGACTTTATTTGGCCAATTGGGTGAAGCATCATCATCATCTTCATCATCACAAGCTTCATGGCCAACCTTGTGCCAAACACTTGACCGTAAATAGCGCACAGCTTCACGCAGCACTGAGAAACTATGTCAACCCAACTGAGATACAAAGATACAGATACAAATAGTTTTGTAATTCTCTGTAGATACGGATACATCAGGGCAAACCGCATTGGCCAACAACTTTGCCTTATAAACAATAACCACAACTAGTTAGCTCTACACCCCACCCCAACCCCTCCCCCTTGTTTGTTTGCGGGCATTTAACACACAATTATCTCATTGTACTTTGGGTAGCTCAAGTCAGGTAATTTTCAGCTTTTGAACGCACTCAAGAGTTTGCCCTTCAGTTTGGAGTAAGTATCCACACTTCACAACAAACACACACAACCTCACACACACAATGTGTTAATTCTGTAGATAAACTTGAAATGAAATGCTCAAAATGTTGGCTCAACTTTGGCTTTTTGATGCTAAAATAAAGAGATCAGCATCATTATAAATGTCATTTTGTATAATGAGTTCAAGCAGAAAAACCAAAATTAAAATGAGTTCTTATTCAGTAGCTCTTTATGGTTCAGTTGCAAAGCTGCTTACTCCCTGCTTCTTTTTTTTGATCAGTGAACAAATAATAAAAACTGATTTACAAAGTGAGTAAAGTGAACAACTGAACAACACGTTTAAGAAGTGAGCAACTGACTTTGTTTTATCCCATAGTTGAAGTTCTAAGTGTGATCTGCAGAACACACACTTCAAGTCACTTGAATAGCACTTCCATCGAGTACTCGATTATTAAGTGTCAAGCACTGAGGATTGAGTACTGTAAATCAAGTGCCGAGTATCGAGTACGGAGCATCCAGTACTGAGCATCGATAACTAAGTTTACAGCTTTGAGTGTGGAGATTTGAGTATCGATTACTGAGCATAGTACCGAGTGCTATGTATCGAGATTTGAGGATCGATTACTGAGTGTCGAGTATCGAATACTTAATACAGTACTAAGTATCTAGTACTAAGCATCGATTACTGAGTTTTAAGCACTGAGTACTGAGTATGGAGTACCGACTATGGACTACTGAGTATGGAGTATTGAGTAAGGAGTACTTAGCATGAGTAAAGAGTACTGAGTATCGACTACTGAGTATCAAGTACTAAATATCCAGTACTAAGTATCCTGTACTAAGTACCAAGCATCGATTACTGAGTTTCAAGCACTGAGTACTGAGTATGGAGTACTGAGTATGGAGTACTGAGTATGGAGTATTGAGTATGGAGTACTGAGCATGAGTAAAGAGTACTGAGTATCGACTACTGAGTATCAAGTACTAAATATCCAGTACTAAGTATCCTGGTACTAAGTACAAGCATCGATTACTGAGTTTCAAGCACTGAGTACTGAGTATGGACTGGAGTACGGAGTATTGAGTATGGAGTACTGAGTATGAGTAAAGAGTACTGAGTATCGTTTACTGAGTATTCAGTACTGAGTTTCAAGCACTGAGTACTGAGTATGGAGTATTGAGTATGGAGTACTGAGTATGAGTAAAGAGTACTGAGTATCGACTACTGAGTATCCAGTACTGAGTTTCAAGCACTGAGTACTGAGTATGGAGTACTGAGTATGGAGTATTGAGTATGGAGTACTGAGTATGAGTATGAGTATGAGTAAAGAGTACTGAGTACCGACTACTGAGTATCCAGTACTAAGCATCGATTACTGAGTTTCAAGCAATGAGTATGGAGTACTGAGTATCGAGTACTGAGAATTGAGTACTGAGCATCAAGTATCGAGTACGGAGCATTAAGTACCGAGTATCGAGTACTGAGTATGGTGTAACAAGTATCAAATACTGTGTATCGAGTACTTAGCATCAAGTATTGAGTACTGAGCATCAAGTACTGAGTATTCAATACTGAGTATCGACTACTGAGTATCGAGTACTGAGCATCCAGTACTGAACATCGAATACTGAGTTTCAAGTACTGAGTATGGAGTACCAAGTATCGAATACTGATTATCGAGTCCTGAGCATTAAGTACTGAGTACCGAATACTGAGTATCGAATACTTTTATCAAGTTCTGAGTATGCAGTACTGAGTATCAAGCCTTGCTCGTACAGTTTTTGATCAAGTTAAGCATAGGTCTCACAGGCAAATAATTTGCACAAATTTTGATGAAAATTTGGCTAAATAGGTCAACTAAGGAAACTTTTCGGCTATTTTAGACAAATTGCTTACGTATGGAACCATAGTTTTAGTTTTAATTTGTGCAAAATCTGTAACAATGGCTATTTATTTAGCGAAATTATTATAAAAATTTGCCCAAATTATTATTATACAAATTTGCGCAAATTATTTGCCTTTGGGACCTTAGCTGTAGGCTTTTTCAGAAAGCCTAAATCTTTGCACTTGTCTGATATCTCATATGATTTGGCTGCAAAATACCTCAGTTCATTGTTAGTTGGCTGTCAAAAAGCTCATAAGAGAAACTCCGATTGGCTTCTTTTCATAAATTCAGAAAATTTTGAAGCTATTCATAAGAGATTTTGAACTGGTTTAAAAGGGAAAATACCGATATTATAACCCTACAAACCAAATTTTGAAATTTATAGCTGAAATGCTTTAACAAAGCCCCGAGCCTTTTATGATCTATCTCACGATACCTAACCAGAAACTCAGACCTTCTCTTTGGAATAGGTTTCGGTACCGCAAGCTGCATTAGTTTGGATTTACACGATAAAGCGATGGGCGCTAAGTTCAAGGGAACACCACCAGACCTAGAACAATATGTTTCTCGGTTTGTCAAAAAAAAAAAAACGGTATTGTGCTTTAGTACGTGTCAAAAAGGAGTATAGTCAAAAGGTTACCTTAGGTAAAATTAGTTTAGAAACCGGTCGGGAAATGGAACCTTAGACCTTAAGAAGACTTCGATCCCTTGCACTGTACCTTTTACAGAATTTCGAACCGTTTAAAACCGGTTTCCACTTCTAAGCCGTTTAAAAATATTCAGCTGCATAGCTTTAACTCAGTTGTACATTCAATTTCAAGTTAACAGCTTTAAAGATTTCCCAATCACCTATGAACCGTTTAACACTGCTTCGGAAAATTTTTAAAGTTCAAAGCTTGGCTTTGAAGTGATTTTGAACCGGCTTAAAGTAGTTTGGAAAACGTTTTAAGTCGGGGGCTTAAAGCATATAGCATCATTTCTCGTTTTTTAAATAAAGCTTCGAACTGATCCCGGCTTCAAAACTTCGGACATCAAACAATCCATTCTGATCGACATATTCTATGGATATTCAAGTACTTCAGACGCTTATAAGAAACACGTAAGCTTATTAACATTTTGATTTATATACAGGGTGGTCCATTTAAAAATTTGAATTTAATTTTGAACATTTATTGGAAAGGTTGGTTCACGTCATTTCTTTATGAAAAACAATTTTAGTCAATGACACAGTGACTTGGCAATGTTTCGGTCGGCCCCGGACGAGTACGTACGCGGGTTGGTTTATCCACCAACATTCTAGTTCCGACTCGCTTCACGATTAATCATTGAGTTTTTTTGTTAAACGTTTTTTTCAAATTTCCAGTTTGTCGAGATTCACCTTTAATATGTTTTTATTCCAACTTTCTCAGCGAACAGCGACCCATTCTAAATGTCAAAGTTTTTTTCTACGTATTAGTCACTTTCGATGACATTGACGTTTTTAAAGTCAAATTATGAATGGTTCCATGAATAATTCCAGATGGACCGCCCTGTATCTTTTCAAAAAAGTGTTCCTAAATCATCTTCTTTAGGAACTTAAATAATTTTCTCCACAGTTTCCCCTTCAAAATACTAGTCAGGGACAATATTTTCAACGATCCTATAAGTTATGATGCAAGATTCAATGCCGCAACCTTAAGATTTTCGAACTTTTGAATCAAAACTTTTTTAGAATTTCTACGTTTTATCACATAATCCAATTGCTTTCCTGCTTCCTATTCTTGTCCCCAAAAACCAAAACTCATAGAGCATTAAAAGCTTCGTTAGTTGACTCCATTTGTACCCACACATCTGCAGTATCTATCTACATATTCCACACTAAATAAAGTGCTTTGTCTTTCTGTCTGCAGCTCTTTGGGGGCTTTTGTGTTGTTTATTTGCGTCTGTTTATTGAATTGTAAACATTTTAACGTTGCATTTAAATAATTTTCCTGCTTTTTCTAAAGTGCACTCAATGCCGAGGAATGAAGAAATGAAGAGCTCTGTGGCCAAAGGCCATTCTCACACACAGACCACGTAGCTCCAGCTGTAGCCAGATGCTGTCGCTTTGATAGCTTCACTTCATGGGTTAAGACTCTCACCTCTCGTATCGTTGGTTAGCATCTCTTCTCCGTTGAGCTTTTCTGAACGTGCGAAAAGTCGTCTATGAAAGGCATTACTCTTAGTCGCCGACTGATTAGCACGCTTCATCAAGCTGAACTGAACTTATTCTTATCATCATCATGTAGCATATTTCACTCTCATATATGAATTCAAGCGAAAGGCCAAAGGCCGAGAATTGGCTTTTTTCCACTCGTCTTCGTCTTTTTTATGTGTGTGGCTGGGGGGGGTCAGAAGAATTCCCATTGCCAACGGTTACGGTTCAAAGGCAAATTGTGCCATAGTTTCCATATCATTTACAAAATTTTATTTACTTATGCGTATAGATTTAGTGCAATGGGATGCGCCGAGTCAAGACATAAATAAGGCGCAATAGATGGGGAATGGAGAATGGGAGGAGGAGGAGGAGAGTGTCGTCTTCAGTGGATGATTGAAATAAATGGCAGTCTGAACTGATAAACAGATTTATGATGCACAAGGGGGAGGGGCAGGGGACGAAGATGATGAATAAAAAGACGATCATGTAGCAATTTTGGAATTTTTTCAAACTGTAGAATGAGACGAAGAAGACTTTACATATTTTAGCACAAGTAGTTTCTTTTAGCCGGCTCAAGGTCAACAATAGACACAAATCAAAAGATTTCCCATATAGAATAGGTTTAGTGATCTAACGATCATTTCCCTTATCACTTCACGTACCATCTTTATCGATCATCAAGGTGGTCGCTCGTTTCCGATCACTAACTTTTGACCTAGACTGTTTTCCCATAAACCTTTTTTCCGTTTCACTTGGGAAGTTTGCTCTTCTATTTACGTACATAAAATCGCCAAGTCACTAGTAAGCCACGACCGTGCTAGGGTGAGGGCGTGAGTGAGGGCGTTTCGGCGCTAAACATGTGTGCGCCTCATTTCTCTGGGAAAAAGACGAAGCGTTCACACGTGACGCGGCGCTTGAAATGGCTGGCTGGAAATGGAGGTTTTCCTTTTGTTTGTTCATTGAGCCATTTACCTAAAGGCCCACAGCATGTGGCGACTGCTCTGTGTGTGTGTGTGTGTGTGTGTTTTTCCAACACCTTTTATACACATTGACACTTCCGTATGCAGGATGCGGTGGGCTTGAGTTTGGGTTTTGGGTTTTCTGCTGATCTCTATCTCGAGTGTCTGCAATCAAGCGTCAATTAAATGGCCAGAAGGCAGCAGCAAGCAACAACAACAGCGAAATGCCAAAGTACAGTAAATATTTGAAATCAATTACATTTTCATTGTCTGCTGCTGCTGCTGCTGTTGCTGCTGCCGTTTGCCATTTCATAACCACAACAAAAGCAAGCGACCGATAGATCAACCGCTTGGCAGCTGGCAACGAGCAACTGGCAACCGGCAACTTATGCAATCGACAAACCCACTTAAAGATCAACTAAACGCCAGACTATGAGAGCAAGAGCGAATATATTCATATATATATATAAATATGTTCTACTATTTCCGTAGTTTCCTACGTGTCGCAAACATTTCAATGTACTTTGCCCATTTCTTGTGGCAGTGGGGAGAATCGTTTTTTGTATCAAACCGCACCGAAATGATGCCTTAACGCTCTGCATTTATGTATAAATCCTGAAACATATTTCGGTCTCGGTTTTATTTTGGCTTCAATAAGGATTTTTATTTCGATATGAAAGTTTTTGTGCTGATATAGGCGATTATTGATATTTTTATAAACGATATAACAGTAAAACATAACAGGACTGTATATTTTGTTCTGCACAAAACGTATAGAAAAAACGAAATCTTCGGAAAATTTCACCCAGATACCATGGGTCTCAAGTGAACTCTTCCATTTAACTTTTCGTCGTGCAGGTGTACGGAATAGCTGCAAAAACCCACCTGAGCAAAATCAGGGTTTTCCAGGCCAAACTACTGCGAAGAGTCACAGGTGCTGAGTGGTACATTCGTACAAGGGATATAGAACGAGAATGCGGGGTGCCTATGGTTGGCGACATCGTCAATAAACAGGCAGCACGCTACCTTGACAAAGTAGCTTCCCACCCAAACAATCTTGCCAGACGCCTCCTGCGAAGGAGGAGGAATAACGGGATCAGGGCAAGAAGGAGACTTCAGAGGATCCACCCAACTGACCTTGCTGACCAAAGGATCTAGTCTTTATACTGAGATAATTGCCTTAAATTTGCATCATACAAAGCTTCACTTCTTAACTTACTCTTATACATATACACCAACGCTCACCAGAAACAAAGTCCTAGATACTTACCTTCGGATAAAAACTAAAACTAGAATATACACAATCATAGAATACAAACACGATATTCTAACTTCAAAACATATTATAAATCTTACGTTAAAATCTCAACTAGAAGATATAAACAAATAGCAAACTCGATATACAAATTAAGACAGACAAATGAATTAAAATAGCACTACAATATAAGTTAATCTTAGGAGTAACAGTAAGTTGTAAATATTTAGAATTAGGGTACCTAAATAATGAATAAAAGAAATTTATTATAATCCATTTAACTTGTTCCAGGTACGGTATTTCGCCATAGATTTTCTTCTCTTATACGTTATTTCTTCATAGGAGTGCGATTTCTAAGTAGAATAAATAAAATTGGGTTTTCAGTCCTGTTGGAAAAGTTGGACAAAAACCTGAAATATCTTTTATATTTGAGATCGAATTGCGCCGGCCATGAATTCATTTAAGATTCGTGGGTTATTGGTGAAATTTTCTTAGAATTTTCCGTAGATTTCGTTTTTGCTTTCTGCCTATACAAAACTATAATCTAGGTTCAGAAAATTAAATCATTTCAGTCTTAAAATTATCCCATTAGAAAGATAAGATATATCGGCCACTGGATATGGCAGTAAGGACGTTCTTTAAAAGCTTTTCAGTTTTCTTAAGCTTTAGTAAATAACGATATATCGATACCCGATATATCAAATATCGATATTGAATTTTTTTTATCGATATTGATATTTTAAGAAATATCGACACCCCCCTGCCATTTGGAAAAAACGTCATATCGTCTACAATTTTAAACATAGATGGATTGTACCTTCCAGAGATAGTTAGTAATTAGCATTGTTTATCGACTTGTCAAAGAAATGACAATAGATTGGATGAACAATACTTTAGTTATGAACAAAAGATAGTTCCAATCAATGGTCAGTTGCGAAATGGTGTGGCATCACCGATTAATCCCTTCTGACGATAGCTTCTGTCATCTATCGATATTAATGGCAAGCTATCAAGACCAGAGAATCTTTCCACAATTTCCACCATCGCCGCACCGATTGAATTTTATTCAGCAAGTAATATATTATAGTTAAATAATGTTAGTACAAAAGATAGCTAAAATTGTAGTGGCGCCATCTATTTTTCAGTTTTAAAATCGCTGTGGCTACGCCACGTTAACTATTTAGTTTAGAACGCGAATTAGGCTTAAGTTCAGTTTATTGGAGACGGCGTGTTGCCGATAAGAATGAGTGTAACAGAAAGGCAGAGGATTAACTTTGCGTGTGTGAGTTGTATGATATAAAAATGCGGGCGTACACAGAAAAAAAAAAGTCGAGATATTTTCAATCTTTTAAATCTTGGAGTAAGCCCGGCATGAGCTTGAAAATTCAATCTCGACTTCCAGGATATTCTACACAATTCAATCCTATAAGGATTGACTCATGCCTTTCGAACTTGAATCATTCCAAATGTGCTTACTTCAATCCCTTTCGAGATCACATGTCCATAAATTGGAGAGCGAGAGCAAAGAAATATAAGTAGCCTTTTAGACATGCAGCAACAACAGATGGGGTTGGTCGTGTGCGATGAAATGCCATTCCATTCATGTTCAGTGCGCGCGTGGTTGTGGGTTCGAATCCCAGTTGAGCACAACAATTTGTACAATTATTTGTTTTTTTCAGAAGTCTTAAATAAACCCAGTTGGAAGTTGATAAGGATGTCCTATGGCGTATGGCCTGGCAGAGGAAAGGAAGAAGAGTTGTCTACTTCCTCAAATTAAACGGTCAAACATGCCAAAAATGATACAGCTTTGGGATTAAAACTTTTTTTTTTCTAAAATTTTAATAAAATTCAATCTCTTAAAGGATTACCCCGGGATATTTGTAATCTTTCTTGGGATCAAAAAGGGGAAACCAACCAAATTTTTTTTCTGATCGGTTCAAGCATATTCGGGATTACGTTGTTTTCATTACCGCTTAGGATTGATTTGATCCCATATGGATTGATTTTTTTTTTGAGTGTATCGAGCATCAATCGTTGTTAGTGAACTGGATTTGTGATTGGAGCTGGATGAACTGGGACCGCCGCATGGTTACAGTAGTGGCGCCCTCTATTGGTCAGTTTTGAAAAGGTCACAGAAGTGGCGCCTTCTATTTGTCCGTTTTAAATATCAAGTATTGGCTCCATCTATTGATCAAGCTATGACAGAAAGAAAGTTCGCTGCCGCAGCGCAGCAGCAGTGCTGCTACTGTAGGTTCAGAGTATACTACAGTCGAGCTTGGCCGACTTTAAAACGGTTCATTAGGTCATTTACGGTCCCGAACCTTTTTAAAACCGATGCGATTCGGTTTAGGTTGAGGTGCGGTTGAAAAGTACTATGAAAGGTTCTTATCCAAGCCGATTCTTAGAAGATTTGTATTTTTTTGATTCCTATTGCGGTTTTATTCACTCAAAACCTACAAAATTGGTAGACGATTCGAAGGTTCCAACCGCTTGACAAGGTTTAAACATTGTAGAATTTTTAAAACATCTTTTATTTAAACGGAACTTTTTTCAAACCGATTCTTAGAGGTTTTTTTTTGAAATCGTTTATTAGGGTTAACTGTTCCGGTTGCGGTATTATTTCCTGCCTAAATTTTAGTTAAGTCAATTGGACATAGCGTCATAGGCTCGAAGACATAATTTCGCCAAGTACATTTTGAATCGAAATTGTGTCGTTTTCAGCATCATCCCTGACTTCGACTCTTTCAAATTTAAACGAACTGAATGAGTCTTCATTTGTTTCAGAAAATCCATGCAACATTTGTTTCATGAACCCACAATCCGTCCCGTTTGAGGCCTTGCAATCACATTAATGTTTGCGAATCGTGTTGGAATAGACATAATTTCGCCAAAAAAACTTGTATGTGATTTCAAAACGACATTGTTCCGACAAAAAAAAGTCACAATTTCGATCTAAATTAGCAACGAAACTATGTGGAAATTATGTCGTCCACACAGTCAATACACAGCGCATTAACAGTATGTTGACTTAACAGAGCTATACTTTAAAAAGCTTTTATATTTATAATTTGACCTTAAATGAAACCTAGTCCAAGTACATTCCAAAACCGCAACAGAAAATTGATTGGGTCAGTTAATCGATTGAAAGCTACATCAACAAAGCGCTCATTTGATTTTGTTAATGTGTCCTCTACGCGTACATCAGTGCCTTAAGGGAGACATTTGAGGGATTTGCAGCTGTTTGCCTAGGTCGCATACATATCTCACCCACTATACACGTGGCATTCAATACACTTCAGTCCCATGACAGTCAGACAGAGTCGAGAAGGCAGGAAGCATGCGCAGCTTCACACGCGCGCACCCACATGAACGATCTCTCTCTCTCTCTCTCTCTCTAGCTCCAGACACTATCCTTTCAAACGGATGTGGTGCAGCATGTGCTGTTGTCCCGGGGTATCCAAGGTACACAACACACACGAAAAAAAAAAACTAAATTTATTTTTAAACATTATTTTTATTGCGGCTGTTTTGCTGCACGCGACGCGTTCCCTTCGATTTAGCATTCAGTGAGCGATCGCTCCTTGTACAAGAAAGGTTTTTCTTTTCTTTTTCGTTTATGTTTTCTTTCCCTTTTTTCTTTGGCCAGTTCCAGTTAATTTGTGCGACATGTGTGCGGAAAATTGTTTGGATTTTGGTAATTGAGACATTGAGAGAGATAGAGAGAGGGAGGGGGAAAACCTACTCGTAGTGTATTGTACTTTGGCGCCTGGGTGGGGTGTTGGTGTATTTCATTCATTTCAAACGTTTTTAATTGAAGCGCATTCATTGATTTTGATTATATTTGCCTGTATACAAAAAAAAAAAAAAAAGAACAAAACGCTCTTTTGTGGGATTTTGTTTCTGGTTCATTGCACAAGCGATTCTATTGACTTGACGCGTGCTGTTGCCCCTGCCAATTTGTTGGGTTTGGGGTTTAAAAGATTATTTTATACTTCCTGGAAAACATTATTTATAAAAAAAATTAAATTTTTATTTAAATGTTTTAATGTTTATGAAATTCCTTTTGATAAAGTCGTGATATCTTGAGCTTTATTTTTAAGCAAAAAAAAATAATCAGTTTTAAAAATATTACTTAAAAATAATCACTACTAATGAGCAATTCCGTTAAAACTTACAAAACAAAAGTAGAGGGAAGCTAACTTCGGCTCTACCGAAGTTTATGTACCCTTGGAGCATGATAAGAAAAGTTTTTCTCACTAAGCCTTTTTTTCAGACCTATCTTTGTATGTCAGCTATACTACAATATATAGTTGTCCGATTTTGATAAATCTCGGTAAAATTATGTTAAATCATAGAATATGTGCAGCGTATTTATACCAAAAGACTTCGTGCAAAGTTTGGTTAAGACTGACGGAGGAGATAGCATTGAAACAGACGGACAGACGAACGGACAGACAGACGGACAGACAGACGGACAGACGGACATGGCTATATCAACTCAGTTCGTCATGCTGATCAAGAATATGTATACTTTATGTGTTCTGTGCGTTACATACATCCGGACAATTTCAATATACCCTCTCCTTATACCCTTGGAGAGGGTATATTGAAATTGTCCTTATACCCTTGGAGAGGGTATATTGAAACTGTCCGGATGCTTGTAACGTAAATACAAGATTTTGAAAATGATAGTCTAGTTATTCTGCTTGTTGCTATGTTTTAAATGTACATAGTTAAATCATATTGAATTAGAAGATTATCATGTCTTATAAGTACGTCAAACAGTGTAGACGCTGCCTCAGAATTTTGTATCCAAATGAAATAGTTTTAAACATATTTCTCATATAAACATTTTGAACTTTAAAAACTTTTTAAAATATGTAATATAAATGTTTTAATGTTATATGGGTTAGTTTAAGCCAGGCATGCCCAAATCCAGCATACGGCAGAGCTCTCACCAACACTCACAAATAAAAACACCAATACCAAGAAGAGAACTGCAAACTCGAAGACAAGACACCAACAAAATCACAACGAATGCAAAAACAAAATCATTGAAATTGTTGTTGGTCAGTTTGCTTGCGCGAGCAAAGACCAATACAACAGACTATAACAAAACCAAAATAAATCGCCTGGAAATTCAAATTATAATATGTAATATGTAAAAATAATAATTGACTTATTATATATAGAAAAAATAAGGTTTTTCCCATTGCAAAAAATGTTTGTTTTTTATTTCATTTTACAACATAAAACTAAAACAATATGCATTCGTATTCAATTCCATATTCCAATATATTTTTAAAGTCTTAAAATTAATTAAATGCTTAAAATTCATTTTGTAACAATTTCTTAAAATAAAATAATAGAGGAACTTCTTTGTCCAGTCATCGAGTAACATCAGTCGATTCATCAATGATTATGGAGAACACAGGCCTTCCCGCTGCAGAAACGCACCGTTTCATGCTAGAGATCAGTTGCTCCTTCATCACAGGTGCCAGTACATTGTACGTAAGCGAAGCTGTTTTGGTGCGTTTGCAGTAAAACCCTTGCGCAATGGCACTATCGGGAAACGCATGCTTGATCACATCGCTAATATGGTCCATTGCTCTCATTGATATGTTGTGTTCAGCAATCGCTGCAGCGAACATAATTTCTGCCTTTTTGATAGAGGCAGCTAGAGTGTTGTCCGACTCTTTTAAAAACGATTGAATCTGAAAAAAGAATAGTTATTATTTACATATAATTTAAAAGCATATAAAGAACTCACCTTTGATTTTCCACAGAAGTATTTCATATTATCTTTATGTTTTTGTGTAGCCGCGTGCTGCTTAAGTGACGCCAGCCTACTCAAAATGTCCGTCTGGCACGCTTTGCAGTGCGCATCCATCTTATTTGCGCTCCTGCCCAGCCATTTTTGATTTTCCGGCATAGTCTCCCACTCAGCTCTATATTTTTGCTTATTACTCATGTTCACTATTTGTTTGTTTTAATAGATTATCACAAAATTAAGACTTGATTCGATTTGTTAAAGTGTGACCAAACCGAAAATACCATATAATACCATAAAATCTAAGAAAAATGCTACTAAATTCCTATATACCATTAAAATACTTTTGAGCAAAATCAGAGCTGATAAAATACCAAAAAGTATTTAAAATACCATATTCGGTCACGCTGCAATACAGAGAAGGGAAGAATAACGGTTTTGGTTCTACGCAGTGCATACACAAGTAATTGTTTGCATGTGTTGTGTTTGCCTATTCTTGGTGCCGTGCATGTATACGATCATTGCTTTGCTATCTCCGGAGCAATTACAAAAACAAAGCCTGCCCAAAGAGCATAGGGCTGGGCATGGCTGGTTTAAGCGTTCTGATATTCCTTAAGACCGAGCGAATATGAAAGCTATGTCATTATAATGGCTGATAGAAAAAGGTGGAAACCACTATGGGTGCCTCATTTACTCACAATGAACCAAAACTTGAGCAATTTAAATGTTACTAGAAAATGTGCTCATCGTTTTTAAAGATAATAATAATAAAAGGCTTTTATATGTCAGTTAATTGACTGATATTAGAGGGTTCAAACTATTTTGGGTGCCGTATTTCCTCACAATGAACTCAAAATTAAGCAGTTAGAATGTTCTAAGCGTATGTTTTCCCCGAATTAAAATTAACATTCAGCTTAATATGAAGTATTCAGATTACTTTCTTCTTTATAAAGTCAGCTTTGCTTTAAAAATCATTTAGCTGATCACCGACTTACCACACCCTTTTGATCATGCTTATAGTACCAAGTAGGTAGCTTAAACCATTCTCATACTGTGCCCACCCTTGTACTCCCTCAAACATTCCTCTGTTACTAGTAGTAGTCCATCATTGGCACGCACATTGACAGCTGTCATTAGCATTCATTGCGGAAGTGCGGCAAAAACCATTGAAGGGTCCGCCGACCGCCGCTCATTTCTGCTTAGGGTGCTGCCACGGGGGTAAATGGGCCTTCATTAAAATTGAAAATAATAAAAACTGAAAATAAATATATAACTACTGCCTAGAGTGGAAGCGGTCGCAAACGGCGCAAATCAAACACTTGAGAGACAGAGTTGATTAAAAACGGTTCCGACCCAACCCGACCTCAACTTTGGCTTTGGCTCTGCGGCAAAGGAGAGCGGCCGCGCGCGCGCCCACATGCAACAATTTGACGCTTGAATAAAGCAAAAATCGCACAGATGCGTGAAAGAAGAGAAGAAACAGACCAGGAGGGCAGGCGGGGGGGGGAAATAACCATGAATGAATCAAGCGGGCATTGGGGATGTAATAAATGCTATATTGTATGACGCGTGAATGGGATTTCGATTTTTAATGAAACGTTGATAGCATAGTAGAAAGTTATAAATAAATCATTATACTCAGAAATGATTTCTTTTGGCAGATAAGAGGGATAAGAAAGCCTTCCTCTAAAGAAAAAACAACTTCCAAAGATACGAAAGCGTCACTTCATGGATATAAAAAATCGTAACCTTCCAGAGATAAAAAAAACGCTTCTTCCTGGAGATATAAAAATGTCTCTTATGTTGAAATGATTGATATTGAGTTGTTTTGTTGGTATGGACCTTCCGGTTCTTTCATCCACATTATTTGCAATCAATTTTATATATGCAATCTTTGCATCATTTCAATTTTGGGTTTGTTTATGTTTATCTAAATCTGTTTTTATGCTCCCACTCTTTCCACACAGTCAGCGTGCTGACATCATTGGCATTCATCGACTAGCTCGATTTGATCGTTCTCGTTTGAAATATAAATTAAACAAATTTATGAAGCCAGCCTCCGGGCCTCAAAAATGACAATGGGACGCTATAGAAACAGGTTCCACTTGTCTACTTAAGTGGGCGCCCTGCAGAACGTATTTGCATTTTATTGATTAAGAACCAACCAAAAAAAAAAACATTAAGATTTCACACAAACACAAACAAAAGATCAAGTTGAACGAACCATGAGTCTGATGTGCAGATATTAAGTAAGAACGGAAGTCTCTTAAAGCTGCAGAGATTTTGGCTTTCAGTTATATTTTATATCAGCAATGAAAAGTTTGAAAGGCTCAAACAAACTGTATGCGCTCTCCCGTTCTCTCTTACACTGACTAGGGTTGTCAATATATTATCGAAATTTTTGTTGGACGATAAGGGTTATTTCGATATGATATTTTGTATGCCAATATAGGCGTTTATCGATATTTTTATAAACGATATATCAGAGAAAATTACTATAGTAATAGGTGCAAATTATATGGCAAAGCCCGATAAAACTTCTGGTAATACAACTTAAAACCGCATCTAAGAACTTATCATACACGTATGGATGCAGCAATACGATCTAATATGAGGTGTCAGTGCTGGAATTGATAATCAGGCCTGTTCCGAATTTCGATCGTTTTCAAAAAGTAAAAAACGAAACGAAAACGAACGTTTTAGTATTTGCTCTTCCAATTCCGAACGATTTAGTTACGTTTTTACTTTTCGAACTCGGTTTCGAAGTCGGTTTTAAAAAACAGCAGCCAGAGTTGTCACCATCTCCATCATTTTAATTTACAAAGCTCTTATTAACATTTTAAGTCCATTTATTTTTAGTTGAAACAGTATTTACTTATTAAATTTGAATATGTCAAAACAAATATGGTTTAATATAGCTTAATAAAAAAGAAAGAGTGCTGACCGAACACATTAATTTATATGATGCAACCCTAGCAGTTATCGATTGAAGGTTGAAATCGACTAAAACGTAAAGTGGAATTCAGAACAGCTCGGTTTGAAAACGACCGCTCGGTTTTGCTTTTCACGCAATATTTTATGGATGTTTATAAAAAAATGATTTTAAAATACACTTAAACTGTAAACATTATAAGTAGTAATGCTAAACGACTTTAAAAATGTTCAACATTATTAAATTGATCAGATTATAATTTTGGGGATTTATTTTAAAGCTTTTAATAGCAATTACTTTTAATTCCGCTGACCATGCAGCACAACTTTTGAAAACGACAATTCTGGTCGATTTGCGGAATTCGGAACAGCAATCAAATCGATTTGCGACAATTCCACTCGTTTTCGGAATTCGGAACAGGCCCGAATATCAATATTGATTTTTTAAGAAATATAGACAACCCCAATACTGACTCGCTCTAGCGTTCTCTTGAGTCTACAATCTTTTCAACTAACATTTTTACAGTTTGATTTTCGAGAAGCACACATTTTATGACCGATTGACTGAACTGGGCCTGGTATGAAGTTGCTCTCAGACCGTTCACTGGCTGTGTTTTCAACCACAGCCACTGAACAGTGAGCGCGATTGCAACACACATTCGGTTGAGGGAAGCCCGAGAGCGTTTTGGTTTTGGTTTTTTGGTCAGTGAGCAGCGCAAACTGAACATTGGGTGGATAGTTATTTACGCGCTGTGCGATATATATTCATCCGATTTTGATCAAACTCGTCAAAATTGTATTGAAACAGATCAAATTCTTTAATGGAAAGTATTAAGACGCTATCATTGAAAACAACAAAAAGCTTTTTTCACTAGAATTTCTTTTACGATCGATCATTTCTATGTCAGATATATGCTATAGTCATGCTATTTGAATCAAACTAATTCGAATTATGTGAAGCAGATAATTTAAACGCGATTTTGTATGAGAGCTATACTACAATAATGGAAAAGCATGGAACAATTATGAATACTCTCAAAAGCAGAACGATTCGGTCTTAAAAATGCTCTTGATTTTATCCTGTTTCGTTCTAGAATTTGGTAAGAACGAGTCGCTCTTGAAAATTCTTACATTGAGTACGAATCTTTCTTAAATTCGAAATTGACCGTTGAAAATTCAAAAATAGAAATAAAATTCACGATTTAAGAAAAAAAAGATTTTAATTTAAGATCATTTCGTTCTTGTTGTAAAAACTAGCTCTTACTTTCAGTGCAAATCGCTCTTAGCTAACATAAGTAAGTCTTGATCATGCTTATTTTGAGTTCTTAAAGTTCTTAAAAAAAATCGAATCGTTCTTAACATATCAAAAAGTTCCTGAAATCAAGAATTTAAGGATTTTTAAAAACGCTCTTGAATCAATAAATTTCGCACTTAAATCAAGAATTTTCTGGCTTATTGAAGTTTTGAAACTGAAAATTCTTGATTTAAGTACGAAAATTCTCTCAGTGTACGAATTTTAGGAATGTTTGCACTATAAATAAAAATGTTGTCTTACTAAAACCTGTTTTTCGACCGATCGTTCCTAGCAGCTATATGCTTTACTCATCCGACAAATGTGCAGCGTTTTTGTACTTAAAGACTTCGTGCAAAGTTGGGTCAAGATAGTATTAAAACTTACGGAGAAGATATTATAGAAACAGACAGACGGTCAGACGAATACGGCTATATCGCTTCATGCTGAAGAACATCGCGGTCTTAATTCAAATAGTGGTATTTTTAGAGCGTAGATTTTTTACGGACATTCAACAGAGGGACTAAAACTAGAAAATTTTGTCTTTTGCAGCAGATTCATTCGGGTACACTTTTGCCATTTGCTGTAGCAGCAATTGGGTTGTGTGTGTACTGAGTACCGAGTATAGAGTATCGAGTACTGAGCATCTAGTATCAAGTAATGAGTATCAAATCAAGTACTTTGTTTAGTATCGAGTACTGAGTATCGAATACTTAGTATTGAATACTGAATATCAAGTACAAAGTATCTTGTATTTAGTACTGAGTATCAAGTACTAAGTATCGAATACTGAGTACTGTAAATTGAATACTTATTATGGATTACTGTTAATCAAGTACTGAATTTCGAGTAGTAAATATCAAGTGCTGAGTCTAGGGTACCATCATAAGCCACCTATTCTTTATTTATTTCCCTGAGTATAGCCCATAAAATGACAAAGTTTCATAAAAGTCACACAAATTCGGGTGTGCTATTTACCCACCCGGAATTTTTGGGGGCTTGTATCTACCCACTTGTGATTTACTCAAATTCCCCCTTCTTCTTCTTCTTTTTTTTTCTTTGCAGTTGCAGTGTAATTGTGGGCGCCCCCAAATATGATACATCCCGATATCAACAGGGTGTGGTGGAGGCCGGCGGTGTCTTTAAATGCAGCATGAATGACGATGACTGCAAATTGGTGGCATTCGATTCGAAAGGTAAGTGGTGTGCTCCCCAGCCCCTTTTTAGTATATATGTATATGCAAGTAGCCTGGCGCCTTCATCAAATTGGCGCCATAGAAATTGCCAGTTGGGCTGTTTATTTATGGGCCCCATAAGCGCGCGCAGTCGCATTTGGCTTCTTAGCATGCGAAGCATGCGTTAAAATGCAAAATGCCAAGCAACAAAAATAAAAGGAATATTTTTAGAGGAACTTCCTGAGTGCAAAACGGAAATGATGATGAGCACACACACACATCTATTGTACATATATTCTCAAGGTTCCATTTCGTTTGTCTGGCATGCATAAATTTTTGCCATTTGGTTCTAATGGGAGGGCCCCTCTCTTCTCACACCTTTCACTAATGTGTCTTATACATTTTGACTCATCTAATAATGCTTGACCACCAGGAGTAAACAGATGCTTTATACAGCTAGCAGGTTGGTTACTCATCGAATCATTTGAATAAAATTCATCATTGCCATCTTGGGTCAACAATTTAGTCATTCATTCAAAGAAAATAAATATTGTTAAACTGCCCTTACACTTCTCTGACGATCTTTGACGATATTTCGGAAAATGTAGGCTTCTAATTGATAAGAATTTCGACAACCGACTATTAAGAGATATATGACAAGTGTAAGAGCAGCTTCACCTTTTTGTCTTTATTTCTGAATCCATTGCTCTATTGTTCAAAGTTTGTAATTAGCCTTGATTTTAATTTAACTTTCGCAAATGTTTTGTGATTTAAATACGGTCACTTTTTGCTATTCACACCGACACGAGCCAAGCGCATGCAAACAGCTTTTCATTCGCTGACCAGCGGTCGAGGTACTTAGGTCAGAGCTGCTTTGCGTCGCTTTATTTTCGCACACTCTCACCCTGTTCTTTATCCTTTGTTTTTGTTAGTTCGTTCTGTCTTTCTTCTCTTTTGTGTGTTCTTCATTTTTGTTCTTTCAGTGAGAGAAAAATCAGGAATTTTCGTACTTAAATTAAGAATTTTCAGTTTAAAAACTTCAATAAGGCAGAAAATTCTTGATTGAAGTACGGAATTTCTTGATTTAAGATATATACCCTTGCAAAGTGTATTATAATTTTGCCCAGAAGTTTGCAACGCGCAGAATTATTCATTTCCAACGCTATCAACTATATATATTCTTGATTAGGGCAACGAGATGAGTCGATTGAGCATTGTCCGTCCGTCTGACTGTTTCTACGCAAACTCTCTCAGTTTTACAGCTATCGAGCTTAAACTTTGCACAGAGTCTTCTTCTTACTGCACGCTGCTAATATGCCGGAAACGACCAGTCATAGGAACCATCGGTCGAAAAATGGGTCTTTGTGAGAAAAACTTTTTGTTTTCAACGTTAGTGTCTCCAAACTGGGCCAATACTAATACTACATGCCTTCCAACAGTTTTGCATAATTTGGTCAAAATCAGATGACAATATCTTATAGCTGCCATTGGTACCATCGCACAGTGGGCGAAACGGCCATAGCGCGTCGAAATTAATATCTTCCAAAGTAAATGAGATAATCGCAATCTGTTCCCCTTAAAGGTAGGAATAAAAAGAATAAAAAAAGTAAAAAAAAAGTTTTAAATAATTTTTTTTTATTTTAAAAATTAAAAAACAAAATTTTTTTTTAATTTCAAAGAGATTGCACAATTTTTTTAAGGTTGGAATACAAGAAACAAAACTAAAATAAGAAAAGTTTTTAACAATTTTTTTTTAATTTTAAAATTAAAAAAAAAAATTTATTTTCACAAAACTTCAAAAAGATTGCCTAAGTTTTTAATATAGCTTTCACATAACTGAAACTATTCGTAATCCGAGCTGTCAGAATTCTCCAAATCGTCGTTGCACAAATCAGTTTCCAGCCGTTTATTGACAAGTAAGCTTACAACATCCAAAACAAGCCAAATATTTTTTGCAGAGGACATTGAAGCACTCTGAGAAAGTGATGTTATAAAAGAATCGGAAGAAACTAGGAGTGCAAAACATCTTCCATTTTTTTTTCTAGTGGACTTTCTTGTGTGGTGTTCTTTCGATAATCCTTGTTTATGGCTTCAAGTGCCATCACTTCAAGAAAAATGGCTAATGATATCTGCACCATGAATCAAAATTTATTACAATCCTATTAGTAAACTTCGGAATTTTTTGCATATTTCGATACTTTCTTCCTCACTGCAGGTTTTTTTTCTCTAATACTGTATCGAAAACATAGTTCTCCAAAGCCAAAAACTTCTTTGTGGGGATGTCCTCGTTGTGCCATACTGAAAACAGCTTCCGTTTTGATATAGACATTGCTCCTAAAAAGTCCAACAAATGCAAGGTTAGCACATATTAGCAGGTGATCTTTGAAAATTTTAAACAACAAGGACTCACACTGACAAATAATGTTAACGGCGACTTGAACATTTGTGAACATTTTTAGTTTTGCTCCACGAAAGACAGGTGTTGACTACTAAGGGCAGGTTGTTAATACAAGTTACTTTCACTACGTCTTTCGAGTAGTACATACATGGACGGGTTACTTAAATTGATATTTTGCTTAATACATACCTTTATATGAATATATAACCAAGCTTTTATGTAAAACAACGAGAACTTTATATTTCACAGCTAAATTAACAAAAACTGATAAAATGCCAGAATTAATTAAAAAGCACTTGCCAAAACAAATGTTGAGTTTGATATCTCACAGCTACTCAACTTTTATAAGCTAGTCAAAATATCGGTAATCACTATATAATATAAAATTAAGGCTTTTTCAAACTTGAAAAATTGAATTTGGACGCGCTGGAATGGCCGTTTCGCCCACTGTGCATCGGTGAGAAAATGGGTCTTGGAGAGAAAAACTTTTTTGTTTTCAATGTTAGTGTCTCCAAATCCGGTACTTATACTTGTTTGTTATCACTTGTTTCTTTTTCGTTTCTAATTTACTTTCTTCTCGTCTCTTTCTCATAACTTGTCTCTCTTCAGTTTCCCTGGTTATTAGAATTAGTTTCTCTAAAGAACATCTAATATTTAGATTGCACGTTTGCTCAGGCGAACCAAGTTGCGTTTGAGACTGCAACCGTTTTCGTCACGAACTCGAACCGTCTGAACCCTGTCTCACTCTAACCCATCAGCCATGCTTTGGGGCAAACAAAATACAACCGCGACAGAGCAAGACAGGGCGAGAATCGAAACTGATCGCAATAGCAGCGCAGCTGACAACGAAGAGGGACTAAGCAAACGTGCAATCTATACTTCTCTCATCTGTGGTTTTTCCCTTTTTAAGGTCTCGCTTCTTTTTTCTCTGTTCTCTTTCCGAAGTTGAAGTCCTTGTTGCTTTTTTTTTTCTTTCATCTTCTCTTACCTCAGCGACGGTCACTTTAATGCAGCGATCTTCAGGCCTTGCCCGTAGGTGCCGAACTCATTTTGCTATTCACACTGAAGTTTACCAAGAGAGCAAACCGCTTTTCAGTCGCTGACCAGCTTCGATTTATTTTCGCACACCAATACACTCTCTTTTTTTGGCCTCGCTCTTTTTGACAAACGCTGCTCTTGTGGCTTGCTTGCCGAAAAGCGACAGAAGTGCGCTTTGTGGCTGTAGCTTTCTTATGTTTTTGCCTCAATCTGTTTTAAGCTGTTCATTTCCCTTGCTTATCATTTTATTGCTACGAAAAGGTGACCAAAGCTTTCTTTTTTCACTTTTCCCTCTTTTAGCCGGCTTCCACCTATTCCACCTTTGTCCCTCGATCCATCTTCATAAATTTGTCATTAATTTTCATCCCTTCAAATCTTGCTCCATTTATGTACAGTCTTCACCAAAAATATGTCTTAATCTAACTCATATTACCACCGCAATTATGTCATAAATCATTTGCCTTAAAACGCACCAAATTCATATAAACGGAAGTGTCCATCATAATTTTCTCAAGTGTTTTGTTTAACAGTGAAGCAACTTAATTAGTTTGCTTTTTGTCTTATGCGCACCTCCACCTCCGCCTGCCCAGATTCATTTCACTAAATTGTTCATTTCCGTTTGTCGCACGTAATTTTATTATTTCTTGTTTTTTTAAACTTGAAACATTATGCCTCCTACTCCATAATGAAGCTAATCGTAATGATTGTACGATTTTTCGTTTTGTCTTTCTTTAGGAAATAATCGAAATACGGCGGGCTATGTAATTGATCGAAAAGCATATCAATGGATGGGAGCTACTGTGGCCACTGGACGGGATAATGATTTGGTTGTGGTGAGTATAGAAAATGTACTAATTTCTATTTTCTAACTATCAAAGTCTTGCCTCATTTTACTCCATCAATTCTTTGTGTTCATTGCCCATAAACCTTCTTAGTTCTAACTATAATAGTTGTTTTCTATTTTATGCCCACGCCTTGCCCGCTCGGCGCACTAAAACTCAGCTTTTATGTGACACCTTTAAGACTTTCATTTTCTGACCCACTGACTGACTGTTATCGTTCTCCCCCTGGATGGCATCATCCGAATCGGAGAACCTCGTTAAAATGTCAAATCCCCATTGAAAGTGCAAGCAACGACAGATCAAAACAGGTGGGCGCCTTCATTGCCATGGAAAACTGAGACCTTTCCAAAAACATGACATGACATGAGAGAATACAACGTGGTCTGGGTGGGGGAGGGGGGGGGTTTCCATGTTGCATTTTGCCTTCATGTGATTTTGTCATCTTTTGTGGTTTGACGAGGATTGCGTCAAACATAGAGGTGTGCCCCGTTTGTGGTTAATTGCGTTGGCGTGCCCGCCCACCCACATTGAAAGAATTTGCCCATAAACAGTTTGATTTTCACTTTAGTTCTCAATTAACTTTGATTTGGCCCATTTGATTTCGACCAAGAATGTACCGTTAAGCATTCATTGTGTGTGTGTTTGTGTGTGTCCAGGACACTTCCGCCACGCGTTTTTGTGGCTGACCTGGCCTTCAGGTGACCATTAACAGGAGGCCATCGATTTTGTATTGTTACGCCAAGTGCGCAAAATGGGAACAGGACTACATCATCATCATCGATGAGCATTAAAATGGACTTTAAGTAAGGTTTTTAGGGGCTTATCAGCATTTCTAAGGTATCTACATGGGAAATATTACTAAAAAGTTGATCAGCTTTAGCTTTTCCAACTCACTTGAGCTTTAAATTTTAGCTATTTCCTTCCACTTCAATACGATCTCGATCCCTTTTCAGCTTCGGCTCACCCAGGGGCCATTATAATCAATATAGTCAGTTGACATTCTATTAAACTCATCGATTGGGGCGTGTCTACCACCCCCTCCCCCTCTCTGGGGGCATGTGCCGCCTGTCGTGCGGTCTCGTTTCGTTTCCTTTTTTTTGTGGTTGTTGCGATTGCGACATGATCATCGACACGATCTCTGTGAAATAGCCAGCGCTATTGAACTCAAATATGGCCATGACACACACACACACACATCCACACACCATACCTTCTGCATCTGCTGGCCTGCCCCCGGGCCAATTCTTTGCCATTCGCAATGGTAACGTCTGCATGTCGACCATGTCAAACGTGTTGACTTTTGACTTTTGTTGTGTTGTTAGTCCCCCCAGTTTGCTCGGCATAGGGGCAAGCGAGATGACGGCGTCTGCGAAAGTGCAGTTTAATGTCTCAAAAATTTATCGTTGGCGTTTTGGTATGCGCCAAACATGGGCAATAAACAAACCCCAAAAAAAAAAACAAAAAACCAAATTCATTCAAAATATGTTTATTTTTTTTCTTGTGCGCTTTTGCTACAAAAGGAAATGAAAAATGGTCAGAAAGCTTAAGCCAAATTTCGAGAACAAGACAAAACAATTTGGTTAAAGGCTAAAAGCCTAAAGAGGAATGCTGTTGACAAGTCAAGAAAGATCAAAGGAAAGAAAAGGATTTTGAATACCAAAAAAAAGATGTCAAAATTGTTGAAAAAAGAAAATAGCAAAGAAGAGTGGATGTCCTGCGAGGTCCGAAACTAGTTACCAGTAGAAATCGGGTTACGAAAGGTGTGAGAAACATGTTGTATATTTAAAGCTTTCACTTACTTTTGTATGCGTTTGTGTTACTTTAAATTCGATACTCTGTACTCCAAACTAAGTACTTGATACTCAGTACTCGGTACTCGATACTAAGTGCTGGTTACTCTGCACTTGATAGTTTGTAGTCAATACTTAGCGCTCTTTACTCAGTACTCTATACTCACTACTTGATACTTACCACTGATATCTCCTCAGGTGACTAGGCATCAACCACTCTCAAGAACTCGTTGTTGGGTATAAGTTCTCCTCCGAGCCGTTCTCACAACAGCCTCCCAGTTTGGGTCTTTTCGAAAGTGGGTTCCATCCAGCCTAAGCTCCATTTCATTCTGAGTATATGCGAACATATTTGGTTTTATAGTTAGTAGCTCGTTCGATTCTGTCAGGCCAGAAAATAAACTAAGTTCACGGCTCGATACTCAGTACTTTATATTTATTACCAGATACTCGGTACTCGATAGTAAGTGCTCGTTCACAGTACTCGATACTTAGTACTCGATACTCAATACTCAGTACTCAACACTAAATACTCGATACTAAGTACTCGACACTAAGTACACAATTCTAAGAACGCTATATTCAGTACACGATACTTAGTACTTCATACTGAGTACTCAATTCTAAGTACTCTATGCCAGCACTCTATACTGAGTACTCGATACTAAGTACTCCATACTAAGTGCTCGATAGATGCTCGATAGTAAGTATCCAATACTAAGTACTACCAATGCTCGTTACTCAGTACTCAATACTCTGTACTTGATATTGAGTACTCAATGCTAAGTGCTCGCTACTCTGTACTCGGTAATTAGAACTTCTTACTCACTACTCGATAGTAAGTGCTCGTTACACAGTACTCAATACTCAGTACTGTACACTAAGTACTTGATTCTAAGTACTTTATGCTCAGTACTCTGTACTGAGTACTCGATGCTTAGTTCACCATACTAAGTGCTTGATAGTAAGTATCCGATACTAAGTACTACCAATATGCTCGTTACTTAGTACTCAATGCTCTGTACTTGATATTAAGTACTCGATACTGAATAATCGATACTAAGTGCTTGCTACTCTGTACTCGGTACTTAGTACTTGCTACTTAGTGCTCGATACTTAGTATTTATAACTCAGTACTCGGAATTGAACCGCTCCAAAGTCGAAGACTCCGCAATTTTTGATAGGTTAGGTTAGGTTGCGATGGCTGAGAGCGACAAGTCGCTCTCCCACTTAGGCCACTTTGGGCCCATTGCGATGCCATATTTATTCCCTGTTAACCCATTTTAGTTCTGAGGGGGGTCCTCGTTAGACAGAATAAATTTGAGCAGAGCTGGGATCTCTAGCTCTAGATCAAGTTTTGGTAAGTTCGAACCGAACCTAAACCGGGGCACAACAATTTTTTCTTCCCGAACACCGAACCTGAGCCGGAGCAAACAAAAATTAAAAAAATGGTTCGGTTCAAAAACCATGTCCTTTTACATTTTTTTTCTAGCTGCTTTAAATGTCAAGTTTGTCTTTTTCCAATATTTATTGGAATAAAATCATGATGGCTAATGATTAACTTATACCAAGAGTTTTACTGAGTATTATACCAAGTTTGTTTATATAAAGATTCGATGTAACGGAAAACGAGCTGGCGACAGACCCAAAAAATAAGATCGAATTTCTCCTATTGTAGTGTCTTTGCTTCTACCACGTTACAGAAGAAGGGCCGAAATGGGTACACACATATGCACAAAGACTTCTGTCAATTTTTCGTTGTCTGTTGTTGTCATAGCAATGCTGGCAAGTGATGACCGCTGCCGACATGCAAAAGATAGGCAAAGCCTGCTGATGATTGAACCGAAAGGTTCTTGAAACAGCTGTACAGTCGTCCATTCTATTGTGCCATTTCCATTCTATTTTGCAAAAATAATAATAAATTATGCACAGACTAGAACATGATGAAATAATTATAAGGTGGTCTCTTTGGCAAAAGCTGTACCTTAGCGTATGCTAGCAACAAAAACATCAAGCTAGCTTAGGGACAAAAAAGAGCTAGCGTTGGCTGCCGACGAGACCACCTTATACTTATTTTATCATGGACTAGAATATATAGACTGAACGGTTGCGTAGTCGACACCGCTTTTGTCAGAAATAAGTCAGCTGTTCGCTCTCACTTGTGCCCTCTGAGTGCATTTTGGAATGTGTCCGTCTTGCTCTAACCACTGTGATTTCCTATGCGGACAATACGAATCTCAATGCGGAGTATCACTTAACATCACTCAAAATTGAGGGGCAATTTAAATCTCTTATACTATTGACCTAAAGCCTGCTAAAACGTTCAATGATCCAAGCTCCAAGCTAAACTTCTATATATGAATAAAACGAACAAGTTTTCTGAATTGGCGTAGGTTTTAGGTTTAGCGACCTTCTGAGCCCGTACCCAAAAATTTTCGTTGGTTCGAGCCCCGGAGTAAACATGGATGGTTTGTTTCAAATATCGGATACAACGCGAATATAATTCGTATTGTCCTTAAACTCCTCCGACCCTGGACATTAATTTTCCCCATTCGCAAAGTAATTATTTCAATTACTTCGTCCAGGGAGCTAAAAACATATTTTTCACTTAGATCAGCTGTGGACTTTGCGAAATTTTCTACTTCTAGCCTTTACTATTTGAAGTGGCCACTTTTATTATCAATCTTACTCAAACAACATCACTCTGTCTGCTGCTTGAACTAGAACTTGAACTAAATTCAGTTATTAAGCCAAATTGTGTTCGAAATTGATAAACTGTTGTTCCTGCACCTCTTTTAGCTTGTACTTGGCTTCCTTTACTTCTCTTTTACCTGTTGTTGCTGTTTACCAACACAATTTGCATATCAAACTCCACATCTTTACAGCGAACTGCAAATAAAACTACAGCAAAAAATTCCTATGTAGCTTAACTGATAATAAAGTTTTTAATAGGAAAAGGCTATTAACTTATTGCCTGGGACAATGGGCTTGTGTGGGGGTGGGGGGGTGGGGGGGCCGGATCGCCAGGCTATTGAATTGAATTGTTCCACCAGGTCAATATTTCGGACTGTGATTTGGTTTTCTGTTGTTGTTGTTGTGGTGGTTGTTGCATAGATTTGGGATTCAATGGGGGCATTTGAATGGTTGCTGCAAACTCCTTTGGCTTTTGCTTACCGATCAGCATGCATTTTTGGCGATAGCGCGTCATTTTGAGTTTATGTCAGAGCCAAAGAGGAGAGGCACTTCTTGCCCATAAATGGCACAATATGTATAAATTTGTAAAAGTAATTGCAGTTGTGAAGTAGAGACGTCGTCGGTGGACGGTGTACACCACAATGCCAGGCTAAGAGATCTCACACAAAAAACACACAGAGTGCACTGCCGGAGCAGGCATTGGTACCGAACCATATTTGGCATTGAAGGCAGGCAGCCGAAGGCAGGCCGCCTCGTGCGTGTTTTATGTCCAACTGCCAGCCATTTATACATTATAAAACTATATATACACGATGAGGTAGTGGTTAAGCACCGTGGTGCCAAGTGAAGGAAGATAAAGGAACTCATTTCGAGTTGAAAAAATATTTTCATGGTTAATTTTTGTGTTCCTTTTTTTGAATCCCAAGCAAGGAAAATGATTTCCTACCTTACACCTATTTTTCGAGCTTACAGATTTTGTTTGAAAACATTTGCATACAAAATTTTCCGGTCATTTTCCTTGTTAACAGATTTTCCAAAATATTTTCCCATTTTTCCAGCCATATTTTCTGAACCTAGGGCAGATTTTTCAATATCGGTAAGACTCTAGTCTGATTATTTTGGGTACCTAAATAATACAAATAGTTCCCATATACAATTTTTCGGTTATATTCATTGTGGGAAAATTTTCCAAAATATTTCCCCAAATATCTAGCCATATTTTCCAACCTCAGTTATGTATCGTATATCGTTAAAACTCTTGTCCAATTATTCACGTCAATAAATTTTCTGGTCATTTTCCTTGTGGGTTGATTTTCCTAAATATTTTCCCTCGGCCAACCTTAGGCGCAGATTTTCCAAAATCGTTAAGACTCTATTCAAATTATTTTGCGTACTTAGCTTACAAGCCGTCAATTAAATGAAAGAATAAACATAATTCCCATACAAAATTTTCCATTAATTTTCCCAATGGGAAATTTTTCAAAGAAGGGAAAATACGTGTCCAATTATTTTCCATGCTTTACTTACAAACCGATTTTGAAGTCGCTTCAAGAATTTTAAACGAACGTTTTTGATTTGATTTAAAAAAAACATACTTAAATCAAGAAGCTCGTTCTTGCATCAAGTACAAATTCTAGTTTTAAAATTTTCCACATTTTCCTAGTTCTTACCCTCTCTAAAGAATAGTTAAGAAATTGTGTGAGAATCTTGCGTTTTCTCATTTGTAATAAAATGTTTTCACTTCAAAAACAATTTTTCTCCAAGCGAGCTAAACTTTTCTCATTTATAAAATTTGGGTTTTTGCTTACTCAAAAACTATTTCCATTTTCCATTCCATTTGGCAACACTGTGCCGCATCTTGGTAATTCGCTTTGGCCATTTTTGGAATGCCGCTGCATGGCGGCTGGGCCTGCCATTGTTTCACATCTTCACAAAATAATTTCCATGCCTCCAACTCATCGTTTTATTTTGTACTGTATTTTTTTTTTGTGATTTTATTTTCTTCTTGTATTTTTATTATTTTTTTTTCTTTCAGGCCTGTGCACCACGCTATGTCTTCCATTCGATGAACCCATCTAAAAGACTGCTCTATGATCCAGTGGGCACCTGCTTCACCTCGCACAATTTCGAACAGTTCCATGAGATATCGCCATGTCGCACAAGTAAGTCAGATTAAGCCGCCAACAATTTGGTGTAATTTTTTGATTGTGTGTGGTAATTTGAGTGTTAAGGGAATCCCTTGAAGGGCACAAATTGCAAAACTGTCAGTCCGAAGGGCCAGAGGGGTGAAATGGTGTCGGATAACGGAACGCACGAAAAGAAAGTGATAATTGATATGGCAAAAACGAGAAGCAAATGTTGTTCGGATTCCTTGAAAGTAATCACAAATTGTAAATGATTTAAGGGAAGTGATTTAAGGGAATCCCATTTTAGGTCAACGTTTAGAACGTTTTCTTATCTTATTCGGGTGTGTCCCAGAAGTCTCCAGAGGTTTATCATTTCGTATTAAAGCTGTTTGAATTTAAGTGTTAAGGGGTACAAATATACCCGGATTACCAGACTACCAGATTAGATGACAAAAGTTGAGCGATTTGGACAAAGCCAAGAAGATCTGATTTTTGGCTCTTCGGATTTAAAATAATTCCAGTAATTCATATTCCATCATATTCTAATTCCAGTTTATTGAAGTCCATTCGTTTGTACGAAAATCTCTAGAGATTTCCAGGACACCCCTGATTGTGAAACATCTTAAATTTCGGTACGGAATATTTTAGCAGGTGAAGAGCAGTGAATATGGGCGGAAAGAGGAGGGAAACTGGGGGAAAGTGGAGGTGACTACACAGTGACTTGACAGTGACTTAACAGTGACTTGACAGTGACTTGACAGTGACTAAACAGTGACTTAACAGTGACTAAACAGTGACTAGTGACTTGACAGTGACTAAACAGTGACTTAACAGTGACTAAACAGTGACTTGATAGTGACTAAACAGTGACTTGACAGTGATTAAACAGTGACTTAACAGTGACTAAACAGTGACTTAACAGTGACTTGACAGTGACTAACAGTGACTTGACAGTGACTAAACAGTGACTTAGACAATGTGACTAAACAGTGACTTGACAGTGACTAAACAGTGACTTAATAGTGACTTGACAGTGACTTAACAGTGACTTAACAGTGACTTAACAGTGACTTGACAGTGACTAAACAGTGACTTAACAGTGACTAAACAGTGACTTGACAGTGACTAAACAGTGACTAAGTAGTGACTTGTTACTGACTTAACAGTGTCTTGACAGTGTCTAAACAGTGTCTTGACAGTGACTAAACAGTGACTTAACAGTGACTTGATAGTGACTAAACAGTGACTTGACTGTGATTAAACAGTGACTTAACAGTGACTAAACAGTGACTTTGACAGTAACTTGACAGTCTTACAGTACTTCTTATACAGTTCTTAACAGTGACTGAAAACAGGGACTTAACAGTGACTAAAGAGTGACTTGACAGTAACTTGACAGTGACTAAACAGTGACTAAGTTGTGACTTGATAGTAACTTAACAGTGACTAAACAGCGACCTGACTGATTCTTAACTAAGTCCTTATAAAGTCCTTAAACAGCTCTTAAATTTAGCATAATGTTTCACATCGTGAGTGTTCACGACACTCACACCTATTTTTTTTCAAAAAATGTGACACATTTAAAAAAAAGACTAAAAAAATTTGAAATGGTGCCTTGGTAGTATAAAAACCTCGTCTGGGTTTGCTTTGATTAGCTGCCACTTTCTTCATATTGCTTTTTAAACATTTCTTGTAAGCAATTTTGTAAATTGCTCTTATATCTTTAGCGAAATTGTTGCTTTTGGTTTGGCCTACGAAACGTTTTTTTGTAGCAAATCAGAAAAATTACATCTTCATACTCTTAATTACAAAAAAAAACCAAAAAAACAACAATTTTTAACAACTCTTTTACACAAGCAAAGCAAGACTTTTTTGCATGCTTACCGCAAATTCTTTATTACACAAAGCGTACAATCTAACGTTTTTGTATTTGTCATGTGTAAGATATTTTCAAAACAGATTTGTTTTTTGGCTCGGCATTCTGGAGCTGCAATCGAAAAGTCAGCAAGCCCAGGCAGGGAAATTAAAGCTCGTTCATTGAATTTGCTAAACTCATCGTGTAAATTTGTGCAGACGTTTCTGCTGATGTATGCATGTAATTGCATGTGAAGTGCTATTGTTGGACACTTTCCTTTCCTTTGGTGAATTAGTGTGAATTAATTTTTGTGCTTTCAACAGACGATAATCAAATATAACAAATATTTTTTGTCTCATAATGTTTTTAAAACCGAAAACCATTTCGGTTACGGTTACGGTTTCAGTTATGGTTTCGGTTGCTGCTTTGTTTGGATACCCTGGTATCTGCATTAAAGGATCTACTATACTTTTGGTAACTTTGTTTTAAAGACCTTATTTAGAACCCTTAATTTGAGATTCTTTCTTTTGGTAACTTACTTAAAGGAATCTTCTCAAGAAGGTTTACTTTTGCGATCTTATTTTTTGGGCTTTTACTTTTAGAAGCCTACTTTTGTGGAACTATTCAAGGAGTCTTACTATTCAAGTTCCTAGATGCCTACTGAAAAAGAATTACTTTTAAAGGTTCTATTTGGTGCCTCTTTTTGTGGCCTTCTTTTGGGAGTCGTGGTGGACTTTCTGCAGAGTGCCGTATTTAAAACGGACCCACTTTTGGGAACCTAGTTTCTGGGAGCAACCGACACGTTCTTATGTAAACATTATGAACATTTGGTCCTTCGAGCCGGATCCAGCATTTTATTGAATGCTCTACAATTATTAAAACTATTAAATGGTGGGCTTTACGTTGCTTTTTTTAGTTTACAAGTATTTAGTTAAAAGTCTGAGAGACAGCTATCATGAGTGAACGCCTTCTTTTGGGGCTCTAACCTTCTCAAAAAAAATATCACTTTCAGCCTTCTATTCAGTTTATAATTTTTAAAAATTTTGTTCTAGTTCTTGAAAACTAGTTTCCCATTTTCCAAAATGAGCCCAAATAACAAAACTCCCACCAGCTGCACATTGTACACCAAATACGCTCATTGAAATATCTACAACCGACGACTTCTGTGTGTATAATCTCTAGCCCCCATCTGTTAAAGCGATGCTAAAAATACTCTCACCTAAGCAAAACTCATTGGAGCAAAACCAGGAGGAGGCGGAGAAGGTGGAGGTGCCACATGTGTGCATGTCCAGCCAGCGAGTTCGTTGGTTCTAAATTTATATATATATATTCTCGTATATACACATCATTCAGATCCACATATAGTGGGATGACTAAGCAAACATCAAATCAAATATTTGAGATGAATACAAAAAATAATAAAATACTAAATGCTGTACTTATACGATGTGGGTTTAGCATGCGTGAATGACATGTGACAATGAATTAACGCATCACCCATAAATCATTCCATGTGTGTGGTGGGAACAAAGGGAAGAAAAGAGGTCACGGTGTACATAATTCCTTTTAGGGAAAGTAGAGTGTGATCCGTTTGTTTTAATGTTAGATAAGTGATCCAAGTGAAGATCTCTTGGTTTAGCCTAGAGAAACAGCTGTGAAAGAATGTGTTAAGCGATGGTCAATCGAGAAAATTTGATTGTGAGTTTTTTATATTAAGAGCACTAAATAAATTCGGAATACAAGTGCAGTCAAGAAATGTCTTTTCCGTTTCTGTCTCGCTCCCAAACACATATTTTGAATTTAATTCTGTTTCACACTCAAAAATACCGATCCAACGGCTAAATAATTTCGGCGTTGTGGTTCCATTAAATTGACACATTTTATTGGTCAGTACCTCAAAAAACTCAAAATTTTATCGTGAGGTTTTCCATGCAATCAAGTTTTTATGTTTAACCTCTAGGGGCGGGGTACTAACCACTTCTAAATTGTAGGTGGGAAATTGTAGTGACTCCTTTCATCTCTGGTTGTAACCTCACCTTTTTTCAACGCCTGTTGGTGTTCTTACCTGTCCTGTTAATAGGTCTTACCAAAAGTTAAATTTTGTCGCATTGTGTTATTTTTAAAGCACGGTCTTTCTTTCCGTATACTATGGGATGTAAATAACAATCGTTCCTTGAAAGATTTCAAGACCCCACGAAAATTTTGGGATCATGAACTAATCCCATTTAAAACCTTTCGGGACCTTAAGTTTCCAACTGAGTTCCGTTTCGCGCCCATCTGCATTCACAAATCCTAAACACAGCGATTCTTTCTAAAAGTCATTAACCCATTAACGCCGACGGGTGCGAAAACGCACAAAAAAAAGAGGGTTTTTTTTTAAACTTCATTGGAAATGTGTCGTAATTGAAATCGCTTTTCTCTCTTTTGGTATGGATAAAAGATGGATGGGTGTACATAGTTGACCTGGACTGATTTTTCCTACGACGCCATCTACTTGATGATAAACGCATCGTCAGGTGCAGAAACACCCTTTTATACAGTGAAAACAAATAGAAAACAGATCGGTAACCCTCAGTCCTATATTTAACTCATAATCATTTCAACTTTGTGCATATAAACGTCTTTGCACAGGTACATGCTGTGCGTTTTCGCACCCGTCGGCGCTAATGGGTACATTTTTACTAAGAAAAATTTTGCACTTGTCGCATGCTGTGCGTTTTTGAGCATCAGTCAGTTGTAATTGGGATTGTGACCGTGCTTTTTCGGGTATGCAGTTTGAATTATTATCAAATGTTACTTCGAGAAGGAAAGGATTATCATTATCATTATTATTATTATTATTAGTGAAGTGGAACTTATAATTGAGAGCGAATGGTCTTATCCTCTTCTAACCAAATTCCCACCCAATTCCAATTCTTAGGTACCACAGAAATTGCTTTCGGTTGGTTTCAAACCTCCCGTGTATTGTTAGGAGATTTATCAAAGCTATCAATGGTGTCGCCATCTACTTGACAGCCAGCAGATTAAGGCCTGCAAGTTATACCTCATGTTTGGCGCCAACAAATTTTGTAATTTTGCATTTGATCTATGGAGAATATGACTTAAATTTGAAAATTTGAAATTGAACATCTGGTGCTCTAACTAGATTTTCTAATAAGAAAATGATATCTGTTAAAATTCTGTTGCTCCGACGAATTTTTCGAGAGATTTACAAACCAACCGTCGGAAGAATCTTTAGAGATTTCTGTGGCACCCCCGATTATGGTGAAATCGAGCCACGAAATCAATTGTCGAACGCATTGGCCATTGCCGCCGGATGATGTGGACGACATGAAAGATACCAAAGATGTTCCGGACGACCACATGTTCTATGATGACGCTGGACCTAACAAATCTGATGGTGGCTTGGAAAGTGTGTCCGAATTTTGTGGTTCCGTCGAAATGCACGTTGATCACCCGAACGCCGACAATGACAGCGAGAACAATTTATCTCGATGCTGCAATGGTCAATGCTTGGAAGCTCTTTTGCGACATTCGTATTTACCAGCGCAAAAACGCAACAAAAATAAAAAAAGGCTCCGTAAAGGAATTCAAGAAGATAAGACAATTCGAATTCCGCAACATTGTGACCGATTCGTTGCTGCAAAGTGAGGTAGTCGTGGTCCCAAAACTCAAGACACACTAGCTCAAAAACAATTGAAACTGGATAATGTTGGCCACAACATTGAGAAGGGGACAAAACGCCTCGCACACCATCTACTATTGTGCCAAGTGCAAAGTGGCAGTGCATCCGAAATGTTTCTCAGAATAGCATAAATAAATTTAATTTAAACTTCAATTTAATCCATGTATTTTCGTTTGCAATGCAATTATTTCATAAAACATTTTTTAGTAGTAACGCCGACGGGTGCCAAAACGCACCACCCCCTTTTGTGCGCGGAATATGAGTGTCATTATGGTATCCCCCCCTAAGTTTCAACCTTTTTCTCCCACTAACAAGGGAGCCGGCGTTAATGGGTTAAGGATCATTCGAATCCGTACCACTGCGAAAACCCGCGGCAAACAATTACAAATTTTTTGTATTCTAAAAAGTTTATCCTGTTCCCTCTTACCATCGACCCCTTCTGATATAAGCATTATAAACATATGGTCCTTCGAGTCGGATCCAACATTGAGCTCAATGCACTAGAAAATGGAATATACTTTATAGCCTTTTGTGTGCGTTAAAACCTCAAGTCAAAAACGGTAACAGCAAATCTTGGTGAGGTCTATAAATTACGGCATCTTAATCTGATGGGCTTAAACAAAAATGTTAGCCATCTTATCTTCTTTACTTTATGATAATGTGGTGTTGTGGACTATTTAGGCTGTGTTAGACCCAATATTTAGTTTTACAAAGACTTAAATGTGTAAATTCCAAACGGGTGACTATATTATATAGCTGTCATAGAAACTTTTGGTTTGAAAACGCTTTTTCTGGAATTTGAATATTATATAATTTCACACAGATATGAAAAATTTGCTACCAAAGGACCTATAGGTCTGAAAATGGGTCTTGGTCAGACTCTCAACTTTGATTGAAATGGGGTGACTAAAACAAGTAAGAGCGTTGCGGTCGAGTGACCCGACTCTGAAATACCCTGTACAATTGAGACGCACACACAAACGTACACGTACGCGCGCGCACCTTGACTCATACGCTCTAGCTGGCTGAAATAGGCACAGCGCTCTCCCTGATCAAGATTATCGGGGGTGCCACAGAAACCTCTTCCAACCAAATTCCAACCGAATTCCAATTCTTAGGTGCCACAGAAATTTCATTTGGTTGGTTTCAAACCTCCCGTGTGTTGTTAGGAGATTTGTGAAATCGCTTTTTTAAGTGGCTCCACCTATCAATGGTCAGCGCCATCTACTTGACAAATAGCGGATTAAGGGCTGCAATTTATACCTGATGTTTGGCGCCAACAAATTTTTAAATTTTGCTTTATATTAATGAAGAATATGAACTAAATTTGAATTATATTTTAGAAATGCAACATAAAACATATTACACAATCAAAAAATTTCAGTTAAACATCGAATTAGCCCATAACTAAAAAAAGGGAAATTTTTAAGCGAGAGATTCAGCCCTGTTTTTAGAGATGGAACTTCAATTGGAAGATCTGCTGTTCTTACTAGATTTTCTAATAGGAAAATGAAATCTCTCGAAGTTCTGTGGCACCCATGAATTTTTTGAGAGATTTACAAACAAACCGTGGGTAAAATCTCTAGAGATTTCTATGGCACCCCGTATATATACTTTATAGTGTCGGAAATGTTTCCTTCTCCCTGTTACATACATTTGCACAATTTCATGATACCCTTTAACCCATTTTCAATGGCTACAGGGTATAAAAGTATAAAGCAATTTCAAATTGTTGTTCGGCATTATTTGTCTTTGAAAATTCCTTTTTTGGAGCTGTCAGCCTTTTTTCGGTATAAAAATGACCGATCAGCAAAAAACAATTTTTTTTTTGGTTTTATTGAAGAGGATAGAAGTAGAATCGGAATCGAAAAGATCTTCGGCCCAAACGAAATTACTTTGGTGAAAAAAATTGGAAAAAAACACTTTGGTCCTTCGAGCCGAATCCAGCACTATTTTCAATGCTCTTCAATTAGCAAAGCGCAAGGGGAGGCATCGTCAGTGACAGCTACACTACCAACTATGCAAAAGCTCTCATGAATATATGTATAAAATCGTAGGCAACAAAAGTACAGGATATTTTGTAGTCGTATTACACCAGAGCAGCACTCTAAAACTTACAAAATTTTTTTTGTTTTATGAATTTTGGTTATTTCAAAGCGAATCTCTTGCCACTTACCAATTGCTCAATCTGTTGGCCTCCAGGAAAGAAATCACTTCAAGGGCAATTTAATCATTCTAAACGCATCGCTCGGTCAGCTGCCCTATTTGCCAATAGCGTGTTGCGTTATTAATGTTGCTGTTGCTGTTGTTGTGAAATGATTAGCAGCAGCAGCAGCAACAACATCGACAACATCAACCCATCTTGACAGTTTGGCCCAGCGAACATTCCGACATCACTGAAAGCAATAAATACCAACTTAACGCACAAAATGCCAAACTAATAGTTAAGACGAATGAGAAATGAGAGAGCAGCACAAAAAAAGGGTAAAGCCAGGCAGCAGCACACACAAACAAACAAACAAAACAATACAAAAAAAAAAGCTGGACTTGCAGCAACAAAAGCCAGGTAAAGTCCAAGTTCGAGTCTCTGCTGTGTGCCCTTGCTAAAAAACTAATTGTAATTCAAGACGGGGGCGAATTTTATTATGGGAATTACTACAACAACCAAAGCCAAAGGCTTGCGTATTGCTGTGTGTGTGTTTGTGTGTGTACGTCAGCAACATGTTGCTGGTGTCTTTTGGTTTTTTGTTGTCTTTTCGCTTTGCGCTCAAATTGAAACACTTCGGAGACAAATTGTTATCGTTTAATTTGATCAAACGCACGATCTGGCTGTTGATTTTGTACAGAGAGGCAGGCGACATACATACAGACACACATACAAACATGTTGCTGCGGTGCGGTAGTTGCTGCTGCTGTTGCGCCAGACAAAAGGCGGTGCCAAAACAAAAGGATGTGGTTGGAGTCAGGGATCGGGATGGTGGGGGAAACTGCCTTTTTTTGTTTGTCCAGTTTTTATGCTGCCCCCAAGGCGCGCTCTAATCCTTTTATGTTTCACTGGCATCTCAACTCCAACTGCAACTCCATCTGGCATCTGCCATCTTCGACTGACAAATCACAGTGCAATTTATTGCATTGCTGCGGTAATTATTTGCAATTTATTGTGCCTGGCCCTGGCCCTTAAGGCCCACACGCTCCTCTCATTGAGCTTGTGCAAACATTTATGATGAGAATTACCACAATACATAATAAGGACCAAAACTGTAAGTGACTTGACCCCCCCCCTCTCTCTCTCTCTTTATCTCTTTCAGACAACTGGGGCTATCATCGACAGGGCTCGTGTCAGGCTGGCTTCAGTGCGGCCATCAATAGTGTGAGTATGCAAATTATCTACAAGGTTTATAGGGGAATTGGGGTATAGATGACTAGCTGAAAATGATAAAAAAATATATTTTAAGCTATTTGAAATCCGTTTTTAGTCGGGGAAATAACTACACAGCCTGATTTCTCGAACCAACCTGAGTTTGTTGGAACCGAGCAACCAACTTAACCGCCGCCTCATGTTCAGTTAAACTTTTAAGATCGATAGATAACTATCGATAATTACATCGATAGACGAACAGCTGATTCCACTGATCTTTAAGTCTCTCCCGAGCGTCGGCTTTTTGCTTCCACATTACCCCACCAAGGACCACAAGCAAATGTTTCGGAAACAAAACAAACACAGTTGATTTGTTCAATGGGTTTAACAGTATCTGGTCACCCTATCTTTTGGGGACTTATTTCTGCTGCCCTTTTTTGGTTGGCCTTTTTTGGCATAAACTCTAGTTTTTAAGTGGTTCACCCCAAATTTGATATATACTCATATTTTGAGCTCCAAGGACGTCTTGCAAAAATTTACTCAATTTAGATCAATTGTTGATATAGCTGCCATATAACCAATCTGGCCGAACTGAAATTTGGTTTGCACTCGTGTTTGTAGCTCTTAATACGACTTACAAAATCATCTTTGGTTTGGACCACTATTTGATATAGCTGCCATATAACCAATCTGGTCGATGTGCACCAACTTTGTTGGTTTAAAAGATATTGAACTGAAATTTGTTTGAGCACGTATTTTAAGCTTCTTTAGCGACTTATCAAATATGGTTCGATTTCGCTTACTATTTCATATAGCTGCCATATAACTGATCTGTCCGATTTGCTCCAACTTTGTTGTATTTTACGCTATTGAACTGAAATTCGGCTTGCACTTTTATTGATAGCTCTAAATACGACTTGCAATACTTTTTTGTATTTAACGCTACCAAGCGGAACATTTTTTGTATCTCTCTCTCGAGGATTATCTGCAACTTAAGCACAAATTCAGCTGCAACAAAGCTGATTTTTCCTTTTGTAAAAAAAAATGTTATTTACTCATTAATCTGCACACTTTTGTTAATAACTTTGCATTTAAAACTTTGTGCTACGCTGTGCCATGCACAACTAATATTTCACGAAACACAGCCACACTTGTTCACTCAGAGAAAAAACCAAGCCGATTGTGCTTGAAATCAAGCAGTTTTGATATCAAAAGTACGGTAAGACGGAATATTCTTGGATCCAAGCCGAAAATACTGAAATCAAGCACGAATTTCTGAGACGTTCGAAGTCAAGATTAATTGTCTTCTCCCATACAAGCAGATTTCGTCCTAAAATATCAAAAAGAAAATATCTAAATTGAAGCCGATTTCTGTCTCGCCGATTCATGCTAGATTTCTCTGGGTGTTAGGGTCAACCTAAAATTACAGCACAATAAAACAATGACAAACCAGTTATCAAATCTTTATTAAAGTACCTGACTAACAGTTTGATTTTATTTTTTATTGTGCTTCTGCTAATTTTCAAACGTCCACATTAAAAATATTTAAACAGATAAGCTGACTCAACAGCCCGTCAACATAAATAATGCCATTACGCCTCATGTTTTTGTAGACCCCCTTTATCGAAAATTATCTTGATTTTATTTTTTATTTATTTTTTTGAAAATATCACCGAAAATATATCACCAACAAATATTCGATTTCCAATACTCGGAAAAATATGCGATAATGATATTCATAATTTTGGGCAAACATATCGATATTTCGATATATCAATTTAGAGCTAATCGCTGAGAACTAAGTTTTTACCCTAATAACTTTGACCACCAATTTTTCACCAAGGTAGTGAATTTTCCGAAAGATATAGGAGGTATGGAGTCATTGTTGAATTTTCATACCGATCTTGGATAATGAATTCAATCCTGACCGAATGAAATAAGTTTTCCGGTAATTTTTCGACTTTGTGTTATATTGTTCAAAATTTGAAAATCATGTTGTTATATTTTGTAAAGAGTTTGGATCTTATTTTTCACTCATTCCATTTATTCAAAATCAAATTTTTCCGATAGCATCATCTATACTATCAATGGAGTTCACTATCAATGATGCCCACTATGGGAAAGTTATTAGACACTAGTTTCTGTTTCTCTCAAATCGAAAATCCACCTAGATTCCGCAACTACATGGTTTTTGTGCCATCGGTTGTCATGTAGCTTGATGAAATTGACATTGCGACACAGCCGACGGGAGGACTGGAAACGCACTAATAGTGAGTTGGCAGCGCCTTGCCACTCCCGAAATTTTATTTAATTTATTGCTCGCCAATTTTTAAAAACGAGAAGGCTATTTTATAGATCGCAAACGTCTTAATACACCGAGTTTTGATACGCCAGCATTGAAACAAACTACTTGTCCAAATAAAACGTTCCACTTTTCGACCGATAGCTTCCCAAGGCAGCTAAAAGATAGACTATTTTGACCAAAAACCCAAAGTATTTGAAAGCGTATAATAATAATAATCGCTGAAGGGGCGACATTAAAAACAAAAAGTTTTTCTCACAAAGACCCACTTTTCGACCGATAGTTCCCCTATGGCAGATATAAGATATAGTCATCCGATCCGGTCGGTTCCGACATATTAGCGTACAGTAAAGAAGACTCTGCGAAACAGACAGAAAGACGGACAGACGGACGGACAAAGCTCAATCGACTCAGCTCGTCATCCTGATCAGAAATATATAGCTTATAGGGTCGGAGATAATTCCTTCTATGCGTTGCAAACTTCTAGGCAAAATTATAATACACTTTGCAAGTGTATAAAAGCTTGCATTTCACAGAGAAGAAGAAGGTTTTTCGTTTGGAGCGACTTGTTACTATGTGAGAGATTAAGCCATAGGTTTAAAGCTAAGTTCACACGGGAAATTAATGTGGACAAATGTTGACGAAAATTTGGCACACATTGGCCGAAATATTTGATCAAATTATTTGCTTATGAAACTATAGTTTTAGTTTTAAATCCTATAAAATCTCTAATTATGGCTGTTTTAATCAAAATTTGGCCAAATTATTTGCCTGTGAGAACTTAGCTTGAGCAATGAACTAGGAGAATTAATTAGGCAATGTCTACAGGTGTCTTGCATATAAAAGCACATCCAATATTTTCCATTTTTGGTTTACTTATTAACAATTGAGACTTATCTGTTGTTTTTTTATTTCAAATATTTTTCAGTGTGACCATATGCGCACATAACTAAAAATACATAATTTGAGGCTTAAAGCTCAGATGGTTTTGAAATTAATGAGGATGAAGTAATGGCACTAATCCATCCATCATAAATGGCTAACCTTGAACCAGCAAAGCAAATGCAGCAAATCCACCTAGATCGCAAAAACACAAACATGAGAAAGAAGTCCTTAGTTGTTTACTTATATGTCCTCGTCCATTCCATTTCTTTATTTTTTGAGACAATAGCCTATGACTGCTACCCATCGAGTCGATAACATCAATTCAAAAAATTCGGATCCGTTCTCTTGTGCTAAAAATTTTAAATGCTAAGAAGCTATTCTTTTTATTCACTTCTGTTTTATTACTTTTTGTTTGGTTACTTCTTGCTTGTTTTTTTTATACCCTTGAAGGGGTATACTAAAATTGTCCGGATGTTTGTAACGCATAGAAGGAAGCATCAAATATATATTCTGAACAGACGTGAGTTGGTGTGTACGTCTGTTTCTATGCTATCTCTTCCTTAGTTTTAAGGCTGTCGTAACCAAACTTTGCACGAAGTCTTTGGTACAAATACGTGCACATTTGTCGGAAACTGGCGGAACGGATGACTATAGCATATAGGTGACGTAGAAACTATCGGTCGTAAAACTAGTTTTAGTAAGAAAAACTTTTTTGTTTTCCACGCAAACATCATTGGAGATTGAATTTATTAAGTTTTTGTGCTTTTATATGATTCCAACAAGTTCCCATGAAAATCGGACCACATATATATAGCTGCCATACAAAGATAGGTTGAAAAAGTCTTAGTAAGAAGATCTTTTTTTGGTTGGTTACTGATCAGTATTATATGCTACCACATGATTCTGTTAAGTTTTATCAAAATCAGATGACTATAGCATATAGCTGTCGTAGGAACAATCGGTCGAAAAAGTAGTTCTAGTGCGAAAAACTTCTTTGTTTTCAATGGAAGGGTCTTTATACTTTCCAGTTATGAATATTAACTGTTTTAACACAATTTTGATACAAATTGGATGAATATATCGTTGCATATTACATGCTCCAAGGGTATATAAAGTTCGTTTGAGTCGCAGTTAGCTTTCCTCTATTTTTTTTATCTCTTAAGTTTAAACTTTCTTTCTTTCTTGTAAAAACGAACCTTTTATTCGCTCTACTTCGCTGTCTTCATTCCTTTTTCTGTTTCCTTACCAACTTCTAAATCCTCTTCTCCCTTTGTTTCGGCTTTTTTTGTTAAGGAACACAACTTTTGTGTTAGATTTCAGCCTCCTGTTAGTCATCGTATTCTTAATTTACAGCGCAACTGCTTGTCGCCTTGGTTCGTCCACTTTATTTTGTCTGCATTGAGTTATTACATGCAGCTAAAGCTCAGGCCCCAACCAGCTTGAATGAATTTTGTGTATTTTGTTCTTCTTCTTTTGCTTTTGTAAGTTTGGAGCGTGGGCACGTTTAGTTGGCACCTTGTTGGGATCGTGGCATAACATTTGCATTCACAATTTCTTGTGCATTTCATTTCTAGTTTTATTATTTATTTTTGGTAAATTTTCACCTTACCCTCTCTTTGCAGAACGGCTCGCGTCTGTTCATTGGGGCACCTGGCAGTTGGTATTGGCAAGGTAAGTGCACGTTTTTCCCACATTCCGTTCACCCTGTACTGTCGTCTTTATACATATATATATATACCTATATATTTTTACTGTATGTATTTTGTATTTTAGTTCTATACCAGCCAGAGCCTAGAACCTTAAGTTGAACCTGTAGCCTGGTTCCCCACCTCTCCCAATGTATTTCTTCTACTAGCTAGAACTTTCCACGAAAACGTTTTTAATTTTGTCTGAATTGTTGAGCTTCTTCTTAATACTGTCCCTAGTGAATAACGTACCTAGTTCTAAGCGGGTGTCTAAAATTAAGAGATTGATCAACAAATCCGATTCCCATGCATTTTCTCCTTGTTCTAGTGCATGAATTGCATTTGGTGCCAAATTTTAGTCCCTTAGTTAGTAAGGTGCCCCAACAAGTCCTTCCACACAGTATCCTCTAGCCCTAGTAAACTTATGACTCTCTTTTTGTATGTGTTGTCGAGTTGTTGTCACCGAAATTCTTAACCCAATTTGGCTTTATTGAACCCCGTCGTCGCATTTGTCGTCGCTGCTAGAACCTAACCCCAGCCCAAAAAGTAATTTCGAAACAAAATTCACACATTATGCTAACCAAACTTATGTACAACTCGACAGCAGAACTGGCTAAAACCAAACACAACTTTGATTGTAAAACGTAATGTACTGTAATTTAACCGTATTTATATCAATTACTTTAACTGTACCTGTACCTTGTACCTTGTACCGTATAATGCGTCGTCATGTTTTTTTAGTTAATTAATCAAAATTATGTATTCTCTCTCTCTTTCTATTCTTACTGTCTCTTGTGTCGGCGCAAAATGCATGCCATTTCTGTACCAAACGTATGCATTCTGTACCGAAACTGTACCTCCCAATCCAACAATCCACCAATCCACCAACACCTTCCACACCACCAAAACCAAAAAACCTTTTCCCAAAAAACTATAATACCGATTAAACATAAAAAAGGACAAACCTACTCAATACCGCCCGATGCCGAGTTTCCATTTAAGCCGCCTTTTTATCAGCCCTTCGGCACTGGAGGTAATAATATACAAAAGAAAAAATAAACCAATTAACCCCGTGTACAGAAGACCGACAACCACCACAAACGCCTCGCTCTCCATAATGGTGTCTTAGTGCTTAGAACAACTCATTATGGATCATGTGTCGAAAGCTTCGCTAACCTAAAGAACAAACAAAAAAAAAAAAGGATCAACCACACAAACGTTTCCTAAAATGCATACTGCTGCTTTGGTTGTTGTCTAGGCTAAGTCTCACTTGCCACACCAAAAAGTGTGGCAACCCATTCACCTAGCATACCATTTTGTAATCTTAGTAAGTCGATAGAACAGACAAGTGGAAAGAGAAGCTTGTAAAGAAAAGATGCTGAAAATGATCAAATATAAAAGTGAGTACAAGTTTGCTGACGCTTTAAGTTCGCAGGCACGAAACTTGGCTCTTCCCAGATGGTTGATCAAAATTATTATTCTCCTTCATTCGTCCTTCCTAACTTCTTCTTTTACCCTTCTTACATTCAACTATTCTGCAAATGTCTGAATTTTTCATACAGATTGGATAATGAATAGCAAAGTTATAAGATAATTTGTCATATATTTGGGGGCTGCATGCGGTGTCTGTTAATAATACAAATGTTGCCTAAGGAACACAACTTTTGTCATATCTTTGCTGTCTGCTAATATAATGTTAATATGTGAACATTAGGGTTAATGATATGTTAAGTAACATAAGGGAACACTCCGAAAAAAAATATTGACTTAAAGCAAGATTATAGTCTACAAACGAGACGAAACGATGTCCAGAATTCGACAGAGACGAGATAATTTTAAGTCAAGATTTTAATTTCAATTTACGGGCGTGTAGGATGCCCTCAATAATCCTCCTCGTAGATGGGGGTGTGTTTAAGGAGTGAGTTTAGATGAACAGAGCAAAAAATCCAAAAACCTAGGCTTTATTTTGTAAAATAAATAACACAAGTTAACACTATTTTTCAATACTACAATTTGATGTCACTCCTTATGTTAAATCACGCGCGGAATCCGAATATGGAGCTTTAAAATTTCTCAGTAGAACAGATTTTGAGATAATCCCAACCGTAGGAAACCAACAAAAGTCACCCATCATGGCCTCATTCCAAAATCCTTGATAGCAGCGTTCCATACTCTTCATATCCTGATTAAATCGTTCGCCATGCTCATCGCTCTCATCGCCGAGGTTTTCAGGAAAGAAATCAAAGTGAGAATCCAAAAAATGAAGTTTTAATGACATTTTTACTTCTGTTTGCCATAGAATGTGCAGCGTTTGAATACAATGAAAAGTTTAAACTTTACCTATTTTCTTATAATTTCTTATTAAATGTGCGATGACTTCTTTATAGTTAGGACTTCTGAAATTTCCAAGAAATGAAGTTACAGAATGAGTTCCGTGCGTCCTTCTCATCCTTGGACAACATTAAATTGATTTGGGAGTCCTCGAAAAGTATTTTAATTTGCGGCCCAACAAGCACACTCTCTTTGCTCTTTGCCTCGGATAGGTAAAGGAACACACTCTTCAGATATGCAAATGCATCACTGTCTTTTTGTAGAGCCTTCACAAAATTTTTAAATAAAACAAGTTTTATATAAAGGGGAGGCAGTATAATTTGCTCTTTACTCACACCTATGTAATTCGTTCGGACCGGCCATTCTTTTCAAACGTAGTGCTCGTGGCGTGCTCAACTGTCCCTTTTGCACAAAAAACACATGTGTTTATTCTATTCTTGTTGCAATCCTGAAACTATTGCATTAACTTTGAGGTCTGCGCAAATTTTCCAATTATGTTTCTTGTAGTTAATATAATCAAGCATGACCTTTGATTTATATGATTCTTTTATATTAACGGCAGTATCGAAGGCTTCCGATTTCCCTGGTGCAGCAATACAGCTTTTAGACTGAGCTTACAACCGTCGATAAACAAACGCCACTCGACTGGATCATACGGCTCTTTTCAAATAAACCACTCACATCATTGCAATAACAAATATTCTTTTTCGAGTAATACTAAGCATAGCGCTTTTGACGATCTCTATAGTACGTTATTTTGACATCATCCTTTAACAAATTCCGTTTAAGCAAAAGTGATGCTAAAATTTCAGATTTTTCTTTTAAAGATCTAGATCTCTTAGATCCTTTAGTCCACTTTGGCAGAAGGGATTTCGCTCTTTTGCGGATACTTTATAGTTTTCTTAAGGGACCTACAGTTTAACGCCGAATCCGAACGGCAAAGTTTGGCGCCAATAGCTGGCGAAGGTGACCGTATGTGTAAAAGCTATTTTTCTAAAGAAAGAAAAAAACTTTTATTATTAGATGTTCAGAGGCGGGATCGAACCCACGACCTCCCGCCCGGCAGCCCAGCACACTAACCGCTGGGCCACAGACGGCCAGCATTGTTTAGATAAATGCTAATAACATCTACAATTTTCAACAGATTTCGATGTATGAACACTTTTTTGTTGATAAAATTTGTTAGACATCATCGTATCATCTGAGGTAGACCATTGCAACAGATTGCCCAAGACGCGTCTACTTCTGCCCGATCTGTTGGCATTTGGGCACCGGCGGAGTATATACTTCATCAGCAGATTAAAGAAGTCACACGATATATCACACCGCCTAAAACCTCTTTATCAAAAGACTCGAAGAGGTTCGTTCCTATTTTGACGGAGCTTTGAGTGCTTCTCAACGTCATCATGCAAAGTCGAACGTACTTTGCTGGTATACCAAAGGTAGACAGGGCTTCAAAACCTTTGACCTTATCGGCAACAAAAAGATGGTGGCGTATTGATGCCTCCTCGCATAGGTCTTCCAGGATCTGGCGTAGTGTGAATATCTGGCCTGTGGTGGATTTACCAGGTCTAAAGCCAAACTGGTAAGGTCCAATCAGTGTGCTTATAAGCGGCTTTACACGTTCACAAATAATACGCGACAGAACCTTATATGCAATGGAAAGAAGACTGATCGAGCGGTAGTTGGCGCAAACTGCAGGGTCTCCTTTTTTTTTCAAAGATTGGGCGTGACGCCAGTTAGATTCAAGCGTGGGGTGCTTTCGTCAACCCATATGCGGGAAAGAAGTAGGTGCATGCACCTTACCAATTCTTCCTCCAGCCTTAAAAATTCAGCGGGCAGCTCATCAGCGCCGGGTGATTTATTGTTCTTTAGCCTTTGTATGGCTAAACAGACTTCCTAGTGGGTCGGCGGGTCTATCTATGTTGTCGATTGGTACTGGCATCGCTACTTCTCTAGAGGCGGCATCATGTTCGTCATCGCCTCCCAGTAGGTTAGAGAAGTAGCTTCTTCATTTGTTAAGCGCCACTTGCTGATCGGTGACCAGATTCCAGTGTTCGTCTTTGCATTGTGCGACTCTGGGCTTAAAACCTTCTGTTAATTGCTTAATTTTTGGTAAAATTTTCGAGTCTCACCATGCCGAATAACATCTCGACTTCCTCGCGCATGCGCCTTCCTGCTCG
>JAEIFU010002072.1:0-51386 GCA_018904235.1 Lordiphosa stackelbergi
CAACGATTTTGGTTCCATTTTGGATATTAAACATTTTAGGGACGTTCAGGCTCTATAGGAAATTTTTTTCAATTTTAAGGCATTCAAGTATTTGGGTTCAGTTAATTGATATACGTTTTCAAAACTATGATGTCGTATCCATTGCTGGTCTGAGGAATCATTGCAGATAATAGACTTTATTTGTAACGGAATTTAATTTTTTTTATAAAATCAACCACTGAGATAATCAAAAACCATTCTTCACAATCAGATTTTTCTTAATTATCCTGTCACATTGCATTAAAGTCAACATGGCTAAACTTTAGGTAACATCTTATTTATATTATAAACTAGCTGGCCCGGCCAACTTCGTAACGCCCAATAGTCAACAAATGTAGTAATATCTTTTAGCTAAACGGAATATATGAATTAAAATCACAGATTAAAACCGAAACGAATAATGTTTTGGCCGATCTTTTTGTCCGGTTACGGTTATATTACGGTTTTGGGATATCGGTTACGGTATGGGTTATGGTGATTAACCCTATTCACTTTCGATTTTCGGTTAGGGTTACGGTTATCAGTATAAAATATCACTCTGACCAAAAACATGTAGACAAAAGCGGCTCCATTTGGAATTTCATATATTCAGTAAAAGTTTTAAGTTCAAATATCTTATACAAAAGTATTTTCGCATATTTTAAAGTTAAACATTATAAGTTTTAACATACTTTCTCAAGTTAGCGACTTCACCAAACTTCCAATCGCTTAAAAACATTACATTACCCATGACCGTGTTTGAACATAATATTAAAACAAAACATTTTTCTTACTAAAAACCATTTTCCGAACAACATTTGTTGCACTACAAAATAGTCATCCGATCGGTCGGTTCCGACATATTACACGTGTATAAAAAAAAGACTCTGTCAATTTCAATCACACTCCCAAAACTAGGACTATTCGCTAAAACAACAGACGACAACGGACGGACGGACAGACGGACGACAAACTTAATCGACTCACTCGTCATCTATCAAAATTTATATACTTTATGTGTCGATTTTCCTTCTATCTTCAAACTTCTGCAAAATTATAATACACTTTTCAAGTTTTTTTTTCGTGAGCGAACGTTTTCTAACAATAAAAAATTTATGTATTCTGGTTCTTTTAAAGAAGCTCCACACCTAAAATATTTAATTAAAACTTTAAGTTTCACTACTACTTACTAAGTGTTATAAATCCCTTATTTTATTGATAAATAATTATTTTTTTTTTAATATAGTAGTACAATAATTTTTCAAGTATTACAACAGGTTCGAACCCCCGACCGAACCTTCTGCAAAATTTTAGGTGTGCAACCTTGGTTTTTTGAATATACATTTGTCAACGTAGTTACTATTTGTCGCTATTTATTTTTGTGAAACAAACGTTAATTCTAAGATATAACATCTTAATCTACTTTGTAATTAAATCTAAATACCATAAAATCATTTATAGTTTGATTGTCACATCGACCCATGCGAGGATTCATTATAAATTCTACTCCTGAAAAAAAAAACGCTCAACACTTACTTGTGTGTGTGGTACTGCTGGCACAACTTTTAATAATCTGGAAATATTGTTTAATTTTTTCCCACCCTTTTGAATATGGCCACCTTGCTAAGTTATCTTTTTTGTTATAAAAAAAACATATTTTAAATGTAGATGTCAAATTATTTTTAATTAGAACTGCTTCATTTTCGGATTTTTTGCACATGACATAACATAAGCGTCTAAATCACTACAAATTTCCGACAAACTTGGTTTTAGACTGATTTCTCAGTTCACTCTGCATTCTTGTTGATGCAACTTTTGCTGGTGCTATAACTGTAACAATTTCCACATCTTAGGGGTTACAGAACAAAATCAGGGTTAGCTGCTGCCAAATTTGAAACGAAGTCGTGCATCATTGGATTTTTTAAGGAAAGATGAGAAGGGTAAAGATTTTGGTTAGCTGCACTCACTCTTCCTCGTTCGCTCTCTTTTCTTTGTGCCCGTAAGCAACAGTGCGGCGCAACGTATGTATGTGAAATGTTTATGCTTACATCACTGACAACCCAAATTAACCCGTATATTTATTTCTGTTACGGTACTGATAACCGGTTATGTTAATAAAGGTAATACGGTTATAAGAATACATATTTTTTCGGTTACGAAAACGGTTTCGGTTACAAATTTCAAAGTGTTTTTAGTGGTTTAGGCTTAGGTTTTGGTCCCTGATTTAAATTAACACTATAAAATGAATGTACAAAATTTATTGTCATTAGGATAATTAGTATATTAGGATAATATATTTAAAGAAAATGGCACGACGGCAAGACATTTGCTTTAATAAAGCTACGTATTTTGCTGCATAGTTTAAGCTTGGGTTGATTTTCTTTAGTAATTGTAATATAAGACATTTTTATACCCTTGGAGAGGGTATATTGAAATTGTCCGGATGTTTGTAACGCACAGAAGGAAGCATCTCCGACCAGATAAAGTATATATATTCCTGATCAGCATGACGAGCTGAGTTGATATAGCCATGTCCGTCTGTCCGCCCGTCTGTCCTTCTGTTTCTATGCTATCTCCTCCGTCAGTTTTAAAGCTATCTTAACCAAACTTTGCACGAAGTCTTTTGGTACTAATACGCTGCACATTTGTTAGAACCGGCCGGATCGGATGACTATAGCATATAGCTGCCATAGGAACGATTGGTTGAAAAAGTAGTTTTAGTGAGAAAAACTTTTTTGTTTTCAATGCTATCGCTCCCAACCCTCGTATTTATAAGTTTTCTATGATTTCACATAATTTCACCGAGATTTTTCAAAATCGGACAACTATATAGTATAGCTGCCGTACAAAAAATAGGTCTGAAAAAAAGTCTTAGTGAGAAAAACTTTTTTGTTTTCAATGCTATCGCTCCCAACCTCTTTATATTCTATGTTCCAAATTTTAAGATTTTTCAAACGACACTTACAAATAGTCTGAAAAATCTTAGAAAAATTTTTGTCTTCATGCTTCAACTTGTTACTGATCTATGTTATATGCTACCACAATTCTGCCAAGACTGATCCAAATCGGATGACTATAGCATATAGCTGCCATAGGAACGATCGGTCGAAAAAATAGTTTTAGTTAGAAAAACTTTTTTGTTTTCAATACTATCGCTCCCAGCCCTCGGATTTATAATTTTTCTATGATTTCACATAATTTTACAGAGATTTTTTAAAATCGGACAACTATATATAACTGCCGTACAAAAAATAGGTCTGAAAATAAGTCTTAGTAAGTAAAACTTTTTTGTGTTCAATTCTATCGCTCCCAAATTTTGAACAGATCAATATTATATACTACCACACAATTCGTCAAGTTTGATTCAAATCGGATGACTATAGCATGTAGCTGCCATAGGAACGATCGGTCCAAAAAGTAGTTCTAGTGAGAAAAATTTTTTTGATTTTTTATATCATGCTCCAAGGGTATATAACGATAGAGCCAAAGTTAGCTTCCCTCTATTTTTCGTTTTGTTATCAGGCGCCAATACAAACAAAGCGGATGGCTTATCGACACTTGAGAATAGACGGGTAAATAGGAAGTGTCCAAAAAATCGCATAATTTGCAAAATGTGAGCGATAATTCTGCGTCCGTGGGTTTTAGTTGGTCGTTCCACCGCTCTGACCACGACCTTGTAGTCATAATTTGACATTTAATCCTACGCAGTCTTGAACAGCCTTACCAATGCCTGATGTTTATGAAGTAGTTACTGCAGATCATAAAGAATTACTCTTTTCATTTTCATTGAATTACATTTGTAAGAATTTATGTTGTGCATCTTTGAATAAAATTAGTGGCCTTCTGTGGCCCAGCGGTTAGTATGCTGGACTGCTGGGCGGGAGATCGTGGGTTCGATCCCGCCTCTGAACATCTGATAATAAAAGTTATTTTCTTTATTTAGATAAATAGCTTTTACACATACGGTAACCTTCACCAGCTATTGGCGCCAGCTGTGAAGTAATCTAGCCATGAAAAGCTAATTCTCAAACTTTGCCGTTCGGATTCGGCGTTAAACTGTAGGTCCCTTTCTCTTGTGCGACAAATTTAAAGCACACACGCCAAGAGACTGAGAGAAGCTTTCCTGCACCTCCCATTGACCCGTCGATAATTGCCAACTATTAAATCTTGATGAAAAGTAGCAGTAGTTTATTTATAATTTTTAAAAAATATAATTATATTGATTTTTCTAAACTATATTTAACAATCGAAGAACTTTTTAAGTTATGATTTAATCCATAACTTTTCTAAAACAAGCCACGCACAACACCACAAAGGAGGCTTGTTTACTGTATAGCTATTCCATGAATACCAATTCAATCTTCAGCAATCTGCGCCTGACTTCAATGAGCTCGATAGATGAGCTCGATAAATAACTCTTCTTCCTTTCCTCCGCCATGCCATATGACCAAAGACCACACCAATTTTGGTTAATTTAAGACTTCTAAAAAACAAAGAAATTTAGACGGTTTTACCAAAGTTTTTATACCCTTACCTGCAAATGTTTTAATACATCAGAGTTTAAGAACGCCAGCATAAAACAAACAATTTTTCTAAATAAAACCCACTTTTCGACCGTAGTTCCTATGTATAGAATATAGTCACCGATTTTGACCAATACTTCCAAATCTGTATAAAAGCGTTTAATATTAATATTCGGTGATGTGAGCACTATTCATAGTTCCTATGACCTATAAGATATAGTCATCGATTTTGACCAATTTCAACCATGGAAAGCGAAAATTATTTGAATTTTGGTGGAGCCGTTAACATTAAAAACAAAAAAGTTTTTTACCAAAGACCCACTTTTCAACCGATAGTCTATGCAGCTATAAGATATAGTCATCCGATCCGGTCGGTTCAACATATTAGCAGTGTGCAGTAAAAAGAAGACTCTGTGCAAAATTTCAGCTCGATAGCTTTAAAACTGAGAGACTAGTTCGCGTAGAAACAGACAGACGGACAGACGGACGGACAAAGCTCAATCGACTCAGCTCGTCGTCCTGATCAAGAATATTTATAGTTTATAGGGTCGGAAATGAATATTTCTATGCGTTGCAAACTTCTGGGCAAAATTATAATACCCTTTGCAAGGGTATAAAAATTTTTGGGCTCCACTGGGACTCGCACTGAACACGAATGGAATGGCATCTCATCGCACGTCACCATCCCCATCGGTTGTTGCAGCATGTCTAAAAGGCTACTTATATTTCTTTTCTCTCGCTCTTTAATTTATGGAGATGTGATCTCGAAAGGGATTAAAGTAAGCAAATTTGGAATGATACTAGTTCGAAAGGCATGTTCCCATATCCTACTCAAACACGCAGAAATGGCTGAAGATATTCGTGCTAAACACGAATCTGTTGTCAGAAATGGTTCATCACTTACAATTTTTTAGTAATTTGAATTTAAAGTTGCATTAAAATCGTATTTTGACCCTTTTTATGCGCATTTTGTGCGGAATCTACACTTTAGATTTGATTTTTTTTGTATTATCATCAAAAATAACTATTCATTAACTTTAAAATAAACTGTCCCAAAGAATTTTACGACTATTTTGAGCGAAGATGTACCATTTTGAATACATATAATAAAATAACAAAATTGTCTACTACCGAAAGCAATGTCTTGCAAAAACAGTACAACAAGATAGTAATTTGTATAGAATTTCCATTCAAATGTTCAACAACAACCATTTCATACTTTGGGGCAGCAAGAAAACTTTAAATTTTTTACAATTACTAAAAATGGCACATCTTCATTGCAAATAATCGTAGAAAAGATTGGGATAGTTTATTTCAAAGTTAAAAGGTAGTACTTTCCGAATATATCAAAGAGATTCAAAACAAAAGTCTAGGTTCCCCCCAAAAAGCGTCTAAAAAGTATCAGAATAGTCATTTTTTGCAACTTTAAGCTCAAATTATTAAAAATCTCGATGTGATGGAACATTTCTGAAAACAGATTCCTGTTCAGCACACAAAAATCATCTAGAATCACCACCAACCCTTACACACTGGAAAAAGTCTAATTTTGTGGCCTTGTGTTATTTGCCCTGTGTGAAATCCATTTAAAACTTTATCGTTTATTTTGAGTTATGGCAGTTTTTAAGTAATTGAGCAAAAATTGATTCATTAAATTCTGTTTTTAGTAAAAACTTTTTACACTTTAATTCAATTGAAAATGTATTCTGTAGAGAGGCAACTCCACTCTAAAGTATCCATTGTCAATTAACAGCAATTAAAATCTGCAGGAAAAAAACGGAAATTGAACATCCTGTCGATCTAATCAATCTTTGGGTCAACCTTTGGCCTTTTGTTTCACAGCAACACTGCGACGCCCAGCATCTATTAGTCAGGCGGCAGCCACTTCAGAATGGTATTTGTTTCGGCTTCCCAGCGATTTTAATTACTACGAAAACTCATGGCCAAAAACTTCATCGGATGAAGAGGAAATGGCCAACGAAATTGGCAAAGACAATATCCCAACACTTCCGTTGCAACTAAATCGTAATGGGCAACATCAAAATGTAAAGAAGAAATTGGATTCGCTTAAGGCGTGGCACATTTTGGCAGATGCAAAATTTAAAGGACAACCCAAAGACAATCAGGAGAATGTGGAGCAATCAACGTCTGGAGAATTGGATACACCGAAACCACAGCCGATGCGAAGAGGCAGGCCCTCGCTCAATGGTGGTGGGTAGATTGAAGATATTTCAAATTTGTATACTAAGTCTCTCTTGCTCTACAACACAAGCTCATTTTTTTGCTCTCTCCGTTTGGTCGGCCCTGCTTTACAGGTTTATTTTTAATTTAGCTTTATAATTACATAATATTTCACTTATTGAATCGAAACTAAATCCATTCAGAACTTAAAACTTTATTGCTGTTTTGAGTTAAGTAAGTGAGCGAAATTGTTTCATTTTTTATACTTTAATTCAGGGGTGCCCATGCCCATTCCGCAAGTTATGCATTCGTTGTTGCTTGACGCAAAGGAATAGCTGGAGCGTATACGGTCGACGAGCACCATAAGCCTACATAAAGCCACAAAAATTTCATATGCGTGCTCTCCTCTCTTTCTTTCCTAGCTAAAGTTTTGTTGTTGGCAAGTGCAGAACTGCAACCAAGGTGGAATTAACAAGGTGAAGACGTCAGGCTCTGCTGAGGGCCTGTTGATGTATTCCTCTGAGATAGAGGTTTGTCTCTGCCCTTTGGCCCTACAAACAGAAAGAGCGCTGTGTCCCTCGTCTACACCTTACTAATTCCACCATGCCTACAAAAACAACATCATAAATGTCTCTCTTCTCTCCCTCCTATGTCAGACTGGCTTTTGTTTCGGGCTCCCAGCGATTTTAATTACAACGGAAGCCAATGGAATAAACTTTCAACGGATGAAGAGGAAATGGACCCCGAAATTGGCAAAGACAATATCCCAACACTTCCGCGTCAAGGACAACATCAAAATGTAAAGAAGAAATTGGATTCGCTTAAATCGTGGCACAATACGGCTGATGTAAAATTTAAACGTGGCCCAAATCAATGGACCTCACCCAAAGACAATCAGGAAAACGTGGAGCAATCAATGCCTGGAGAATTGCCTTTTCCATATGTTTATGGTTGGACTAATGGATGGGATACACAGAAACGACAGCCGATGCCAAAATATAGGCCCTCGATCAGTGCTGGTGGGTAGAGATTTATTTATATATACCCTGCGACCAGACGGATCGGTTGACAATTAGGAAATATCGGTCCGAAAACTAGTTCTAGTAACGCATTGAAGGAAAGCAACTCCCACCTCAAAAAGTATATACATTCTTGACCCGCGTAACAAGCTGAGTTGATATATTGGTCCGTCTGTATGTTTGTCTGCCTGTATCCTATGTCCTCCGTCAGTTTTAAATTTATAATGATCAAGTTTTTCTTAAACTTTTCTTAAAAATAAATATAGCTTCTCGGAATCGGCCGGCTCAAATTACTATATCATATCTATGCCATAGAAACTAGCGAGCCGAACAAATATTTCTAGTAACATAAACTATTTGGTTTGATTTTAGAATATTTAAATTTACCTCTATTTTATATCTTCCCCAATTTTGTATCCATCTAAGTATGACTCTTGTTTACTCCCAGGATCCATGACCAATCTAGGTGAATTTTTCAATCGTCTTGAAGCAAATGTTCGCTTTTCTGAGCATGACAATCTGGGCAAATCAGAGACCCAACTGCTGCTTGGCAAACATCCACATCCCCTACAACGCATAGATCCCCTAGAAGATGACGCTGATCCTGCTCGGCAGAAGATGCAAGAGCGCCAGACATCACATTTGTTGCACTCACTACGCACCTATCGACCATCGCAGAAGATTCGTACATTGGTGTCGCGTAACCCACCGGGTTATCGCGGTTCGTCACAAATTGATCCCAGCTATATGTGGCTGGGTTTGGGCAAATGACAGTAAGCCAATTCATGTCGATGCAAGCACGAATGCCATTCCTACACTGCTCCCTCTATAATTTGATTTGTCCATGTATATAAATATAAAACAGTATATATGTATGTAAATGTATATGTATTTAAATAAAGGCAAGCTCCAAAATTGGCAAAATAAATGGAAAAACGAGATTTTTCAGGGCGCTCCTAGAGAACGATAGGATCATATTCAGCTCTTCTAAATTTTATTGGGCAAAAGTATTTAAGAGAATAGTCTAAGGAAACCAAACTTAAGGACAGACTAATCTTCCACCCCTAATTGAGAACTTAACATGACCAATAATACAGACATACTTATCATATAAAGATTCCAAATCCGAACTCAACTTACAGCATTTGAAGAAAAACGACACTAAGAAAACAAGTAAGAGCGCTGCTGTCGAGTGGCCCGACTCAAAAATGCCCTGTACAATTGAGACACACATTCACAAACGCACACACACACGAGCGCGCACACTGACTCACACGCCCTAGCTGCCTGCAGTAAACTCAGGGCTTTACCTTCAATAAAATCCATTTTTTAGTTTAGAAGATATAAGCCCTTCAAAGTTGACCGATTTTCAGTTAAAAAAAACACAATTTTTAAGCGATTGGCCCCTTTTCAGGTAGAATATCAAGAAAATTATCCCGTAGTTTTTATACACTTGAAAAGTGTATTATAATTTTGCCCAGAAGTTTGCAACGCATAGAAGGAATCATCTCCGACCACATAAAGTATATATATTCATGATCAGCATGACGAGCTGAGTCGATTAAGCTTTGTCCGTCCGTCCGTCTGTCCGTCTGTCTGTTTCTACGCGAACTAGTCCCTCAGTTTTGGAGCTATCGAGCTGATACTTTGCATAGAGTCTTCTTTTTACTGCACGCTGCTAATATATCGGAACCGACCGGATCGGATGACTACTTCTTGTAGCTGCCATACAAATGTTCGTTCGAAAAATGGGTTTTAGTGAGAAAAACTGTTTTGTTCTCAATATTATTGCTCTCAAACACGGTCATGGGTAATATGTTATGTTTTTAAGCTGATCTGTGAAGTTTGGTCGAAGTCGCTAACCGTTGAGACAAGCTATTTCAAGTGTATCAAAACGAAGTTAGCTTTGCCTTTCTCGTTTTTTGTGTGCTGGGTGCTGGCGAAAGCAAAGCATCCGGTGACCCGTTCGGCATAGTACTTCCAGACACTCAAACAATTTTAGTCAACCATTCGGCAGTCTGCTAAGGGTAACCCTCGGCCTGGCCGATCAGCACAGCAATACCAGAGATTATACATACATGAAATGTCAACCATCCGTCAGGCTATTTCGGACAGCACATTCTCGGATAATCATACGGCATTTAGCTAACAGTTCACATTGAACTGACTGATCCGCAAAGACTGATTGACTTCAAATGTCAGCCATCTGAGAAGCGATTTGGGCCAACCATCGGGATGGGCATTTGCGTTAACCATCTGGCAGCCTGTAGAGGATAACCCCATCAGCTAGCTCGATGCGCACAGCAATACCACAGTGTATACATAAAATGAAAGACCGGTTGTGTGAAAGTCTTTATAGAAAGAAAATCTTTTTATTAGATGTTCCGAAGCGGGATCGAACTCACGAAAGAAATTTGTTAAAACTGAATCTTACTTTCCCACTGCGAGCTTTTCCAAATTTCGTTTTCGGTTATCGTAAAAATCTGAAAAAATAAAATCTGAATAAAATTGAAAAGTCAATTATGAATTGAAATGAAACGACTAGCGAATCCTGAAAATTTCCTAAATATGGCATTCAGTAATTGTTGTTTTGAACTTATATTTAGAAATCTACATATAAATAAGGGAATTCAGTGCGGACATTTACTCTGTTTATACACAAATAAAATATCATGATAACTGCCCTATTGCCCTATGCATTTCATAGTCTGCCGTCGCAGAAAGGGTAGGTAGGACCCCCACCCCCAAAAAACCCCCCCCTCTATCCCTGTACCCTCTCCCCAAATGCTTTCATTTTATTTCGTTCTTGTGCCCTTCTCCCTTTTTGCCCTCTCTTTTTTCCTCTGTACCCCCTGCCTCCCCATGCCCCCCCTTCCAAGTCTTTTTTCTTGATTCGCAACAAAACTTGCAATCAATCTTCAGTGCTCTTCGCTCGAGGTCATAATTTACATCTTTTCGATCTCGAACATTTGGCAGCTATTCCCTATGTGGAATTGTTTTTAAGTGGGATCCTTTTAGAGAAATCTAAAAATCCTAGTATTTGGATTAGAAAGAAAAGTTACTTAAGAAAAAGTGTATATTTGTTGAATTTAACTCAGTTAAACTTGTGGCCGGGTGTTTGCCGGGCGGTTAGAGTGCTTGCTTGCTGTGCGGGAAATATCGTGTGTTCGATCCCGCCCCGGAACATCTAATAAAAAAGTTGTTTGTCTTTCTTTAGAAAATAGCTTTTACACATCCGGCCACCTTCACCAGCTACTGGCACCAGCTGTGAAGTAACTAGCCCTGAAAAAGCTTCTCAAACTTTGCCATTCGGATTCGGCGTTAAACTGTAGGTCCCTTTCTCTTGTGCGAAAGAGATTGAGAGAAGCTTGGCTTGGCCCTTTTGGGTGTGTTTGTGAATGTGTTTAAATCCATTGGCCGGCTTTCATCGGATAATCTGCTTCCGGTTGATCAGTTCTTGACAAAAAGTTATGTTTTAAGTGCGATTTCCACCACGAATAAAAGTTGTTTTCAATTCGATAACATATAAGGCACCATATTTTATTGAAATCTATTAAATAATATAAAAGCTATTCGCATTTAAGTAAAAAATTAAAGTCTTTAGAACGATTTCTCTTCTTACAGATAGCTGTGATGTGTCAGATAAACTTACAATTTACATTGTTATTTGTTAGTTCATGTGACAGGTAGCTCTATTGAGAAGATGGGAAATCGACCCCTATCTATGTATTATTGTTCTTCGTAGGAGGCACTTTTTCCATCAAATTTATTCCGTTACAGATTAAGATCTGGCTTAATTAATTGCAATAAACATATAGGCGTTGAGATTTCAGCAATATTGTTGAAATATTTGGAGTTTTCACTACTAAACAGTCCTGTTCCCGTTTGCGAATTCAGTTGATCGGAATTGATAAGAGCTGTAATTTCTAAGAGACGATTAAAGAATTCGGGCGAATCTTTTTGTCATCCAAAAGCCAAAGAACAAAGTCGGTTTTTGAAATTCCGATTCCGCAGGATTTCATCGGAATCAAAATCGGGAACAGGCCTGATATACTGTCCGCAAGCGATTTTATTTGGATGCTAATTGTATTACATTAAATTTGGCCACTTTTTAAGCTATGCGATTATATTTCCTATCAACATAATCCTAACTATATAGGGTTCTTTCTCTCGTAAAAGGAAGAGAGGAATCTAAGAGCAAAGCAAAACCAAAATTCAAGCAAAAAATTAGAGCTGATGTAGCGAACTTTATTTTGCTCAAAACCCAACTATCGTTCATCTCATCTTTGTCAATCTTGGTGGGTCGATAAATAATGCTGATTACTCTACAAAAAAATGGCAAATGGAAAGGGGACTTGAGATATAATCTCGAACTACCAGCAAGTATAAGAAGTCATGTTCCATGCTTAAGGGGCGTAGATAGCTTTTTGCAATAGGGAGGATTAAATTGAAATTTTTAAATATTTTTGGGTTTTTAAAATTTTTTTTGGTTGATTTTTGGTTGGTTCTTTAAAAATGAGTCCAAATTTTTTACATTTTTTCTTTGATTATCTACGATTTTGTCCCGTGTAATTCTGAGGTTTTGAACTCAATGGGGGATTAATCACCTTAATCCCCCGTCCCCCTATCTAAGCCACTGACACAATTTGAACCTCCAGCTCTTAATATCTCTGAGATTTCTACGTTCTTTCAAACAGACAGACTCGGATGACAGAAAGACATATCGACTCGGCTGTTGATGCTTATCAAGAATATATATACTACTAGCTGACCCGGTGGACTTTGATTGTTAACTTATGGGTGAATTAAATTCACTTTTTTAATTAAGAATACTCAAAATTAAGCTGTAAATATGTATAAAACTAGATCTTTGACTTGCCTGAGCTACAAATAGCAGAATAACTTTAAAAAATTTTATAAAAAATCAGTAAAATAATAATCAGGCACAGATTCTCAAGGTTATCGCCCTGTAGGCGTGTGCGTCTTTCTCGAACTATTTTTAAATAACAAAAATTTCGGGATCATAAATAAGTCCCCTTCGCGTCCTGATTCCAGATAGCAGCTCTCCTTATTTAGATCTGTGATAAACCACAGTCAAGTGGTCTGCCGGTTCGGTGCCCTGCATTTCTTTGTACAGTGAAAAGATGGCATAGTACACATAAACTTCCAAAGCTTAAAAAAAAAGAGAAAAATATTAATAAAACCCTCCTACTCCTCTACCCTCCACACTGACTTACCCTGTAAAAGTAAAGTATAAACAAACGTAGGCCATGCATGGCCAAAGGACTCTTCTCTCCCTATTAGTTTTATCCACACATTAATGTTGTATTGTATTGTGAAGAATATGCAAATGCCTGACACAATTAGCCAGGGCATCAAAAACGAGGGGCGTTTCTGTGCCGAGAAAATATTATCAAAAGATTAAGTGCAACTGAAACCGAATTGATTTGCTGATTTACCTTAAGCGTACCAATCACCAGCCAAATGGAAGACACCAAATGGAGTATCATTGCACCCATAAGTATATGGAGTCCTATACATAACACATAGATTTATTAAATTTAGTTAAGTATGTTTTTACATATACTTACCCAATTCCACCATCCATCTACGTATATGGGGGTCATCGAGCATTTTTTCTAAATCTTCTCTGCTCATATGATTGACCGCTTTTAGAAACATGGGCAGTAGGATTATAAGCACAAGCGAACCAACAGCTCCCAGTACACCAATCACATAGCCCGCAATGTGGAGGCGCATAAAACAAAAGCGAGTCAACATTTTTACTAACCAAAAATCCAAACGCAACTACGAGATACTTTCTATATTTAGAATAAATAAATGCAATGCCAGTGAAGCGGAATTGTTTACATCTATTCAATTCGTTAGAAATTGTTCTTTACCAGGGCTGTCAGCCATTGGGAATTAGGACTGGTTCGGTTCATTGGTTCATTGGAGATGTTAAGCCAAAATTCAAATTTAACAAATAAAAAACATTTAATTTAAAGGGGACTTAGAAAGTTTGAATTATTTAAGGCAGGTTTCCACTGGCAAATTAAGCTAAGTTCACACAGGCCAAAAAAACATGATTTCAGATTTTTCAGGACTTAAAACTTAAACTAAGGTTCCATACCCAAATAATTTTATAAAATTTTGCAGAAAAGTTCCCCAATTTGGCCTGTTTATGCAAATTTTTCATCAAAAATTCGTCAAAATATTTGCCTGTGTGAACTTAGCTTTAGAAAAGTTTCGTGTTCTTATACAGAGAACGGGCCAACAACTTTTAAAAGCTGTCTTTTTTGCTTTGATTTTATTTGCGAGGGCGATGCCGATGCAACAAGCCCAGACAGAAAACACAGATAGCTTTAAAGCTTAACACATAGAAAACTTTTCATGGCCGACTCACAAATACTGGCGGGTCAAACTCTGCCGACTTCTTTGCTCAAAAATAAATGCTTTGATTTGTCAAATTTTAAAAAAAATAGAAAACTATTTTTATTTTTTTTCATAATTCGCATCTATAACTTATTTAGAATATGTGGTTAAAAGGATTAATTCGATGTCCGATGTCGTTAGAAAGTTATACCGCTAAGAAAATACCTCTATACATATATAGAGGAACTTTCAAACTCGTTTTTCTCGAAACCATTTTTTTTCAACTCGATTTCTCAAAAACGACTTGACCGATCGCCTTGAAACTTTTTTTTTAAATGTCACGTCGATTTTTTTATGCAACAAAACAGGCAAAAAAAATTTTCAAAAGTCGCGTAAAATCTATGGCAAAATCTACGGTCAAACAGATTAAAAGGTTATTTTCCTTTTTGATTTCACATCACTCAGTTGGCAGACCAATGCAGTACCTTTTTTCAACATGACTTACTTGCCAGCGCTGTATCACGGAAAGTTCACATAATTTTGGCTTCAAAAAATTTTTAAATTTACTTCAATAGTTACTAAACATATGTTAAAAAATTCAAAGTTCTTAGTTTTAACCGCTTTTCAAAAAAAATGGTCAAAAAAACAATTAAAAACGGTCGTCACACGGCTGTTAAGTTGTAGGTTTCATATTTGAGACTGAGGAAGATTATATCTGTGAATTTTTTTTTAAAGTATGGTTTGAGCAAATTTGTTTAAACCTTTTGTACATTATTAAGTATACTTTTAACAATATTCTGTAATTTTTGCATGTGAAAACATTGAAAAACCAGCCGGTGGCAGACCTTCTCCCAGAAGGTCTTTGAAAAAAAAACTAATTTGCGTTTTTCAACAAATCGACAGCAACACTCTTACTAGTTTCATTTCACAGAATTACAAACCGCCAGATCTTTAGTATATGGGCAAATTTCTTTGTTCTAACTTTCCAGACTTTTAAAGGGTATTATAATTTTGCCCAGAAGTTTGCAACGCATAGAAATATTCATTTCCGACCCGATAAACTATATATATTCTTGATCAGGGCGACGAGCTGAGTCGATTGAGCTTTGTCCGTCCGTCTGTCTGTCCGTCTGTCTGTTTCTACGCAAACTAGTCTCTCAGTTTTAAAGCTATCGAGCTGAAACTTTGCACAGAGTCTTCTTTTTACTGCACACTGCTAATATGTCGGAACCGACCGGATCGGATGACTATATCTTATAGCTGCCATAGGAACTATCGGTCGAAAAGTGGGTCTTTGTGAGAAAAACTTTTTTGTTTTTAATGTTAACGTCTCCCACTTCATCGATTATTAATATTATACGCTTTCACATAGATTTAGAAGTTTTTGTCAAAATCGGATGACTATATCTTATAGCTGTCATAGGAACTATCGGTCGAAAAGTGGGTTTTATTTAGAAAAATTGTTTGTTTTAATGCTGGCGTTCTTAAACTCTGATGTATTGAATCATTAGCAAGGGTATAAAAACTTCGGCAAAGACGAAGATAGCTTCGCCTTCTCGTTTTTACTAAATTATACAGCTTTTCCGCGAGATTTAATACATCTTAGCTAATTCGACTGCAGAGGTACCGGTTTTAAACCTAGCAACAATTTCAGCCCGGTGCTCAACGGTTAACTCCTTTGTTTTTGGCATTGTAGTAATTAACTGCAACAGTTAAATGATTAAACTAAATTATCTGCAAATTAATTAAGATAACTAGAACAAATAGAACCTGCACTTGTCACTGCAAACCAAAAACTAATGACGAACTTGCATTGTGTAAATACTTTTGACGCAAAGAAAACGTGTGTAAATACTTTTTTATTTAGCTCTACATTGATCAGACTTTGCAAAAACAACAACTTTTTTCATTTCACCTCCCCCCCTTCAAACCGTGGCCGTCTGTGGCCCAGTGGTTAGTGTGCTGGACTGCTGGGCGGGAGGTCGTGGGTTTGATCCCGCCTCTGAACATCTAACAAAAAAGTTTTTTTCTTTCTTTAGAAACTAGCTTTTACACATACGGTCACCTTCACCCAGCTATTGGCGCCAGCTGTGAAGTAACTAGCCATGAAAAAGCAATTTCTCAAACTTTTGCCGTTCGGATCCGGCGTTAAACTGTAGGTCCCTTTCTCTTGTGCGAAAAATTTAAAGCACACACGCCAAGAGATTGAGAGATGCTTGGCTTGGCCCCGTTGGAGGAGCTGTATAGCCAATTTTACCTTACCTTACCCTTCAAACCACAAGCCGACGTTTGTGAAGCATGCACAAAAATGTACCTTGTGTAAATACTTTTGACTAGGTCTGTATATATTCTTCATCAGCATGACGAGCTGAGTTGCTTTCATGGACATCTGTGGTTGTCTTCGTGAAGAGCTATAAAAGGATCCTTTAACTGCTGGAAATATTTTAAATATTTTTCCTCTTCCTTAACCAAAATTTAAGCAAAAATGTACTTCATTGAAACCGATGCAAAAATTATTTCGAGGTAGGGCATACTTTGCTGGTTTGATCGCAAACGATTTTCGAATTTAGTTTTTTATTTCAAAACAACTTTCTTTATAGTCTTCTGGTAGAGGTTTGTACATCATGTTGATACGAATGTTGGACGAATTGATTGAACATTTTTGGAAACAGAAAGTCAATACCAAAAGATGGATAAGTGTGTCAAATACTACGTTTATATACACAAAATTTATTGTGATTAATGCCCTTTAAAGTGATATGCTTCTGAAAATACTTAATTGAGAATGTTGTTATGGATAGTGACCTATGTTTTTTATTTGGGATTTTTTAGCGGGCTCGAGGTCAATGTTTTTTACGTGCTTATTAAAAACAAACAAACACGAGTTTTGATTTTCCAATATATTTCAAACCCCTTCGGGATTCGTCTTCAGGGAAAAAAGGCACAGCGTCCGCTTAGTCAGCTGTGGAGTTGATAACATGTTATCAACTCCACAGCTGACTAAGCGGACGCTGTGCCTTTTTTCCATGTTATCAACTCCACAGCTGACTAAGCGGACGCTGTGCCTTTTTCCCTGAAGACGAATCCCGAAGGGGTTTGAAATATATTGGAAAATCAAAACTCGTGTTTGTTTGTTTTTAATAAGCACGTAAAAAACATTGACCTCGAGCCCGCTAAAAAATCCCAAACTTAATTGAGAATAATATTATATTTATTCTTTTTACGCTAAAAACTAAATTATTTTTTATACCTTTAACTGGTCCGACAATTTTTGTGGATATTCCGTGTGGATTATGTATAATTCTGCCATATCTGACTACAATGTCTACGTATTGATAAATGTAAAATGACACAATAAATTTTGTGTGTATAAACGTAGTAAAAGATGCTTAAAGTTTAGAACTGTAATGAATTAATGTGAAAATATAATTTGGGGGTGCTGTTCATGTATAACAAGAGGTCAAATCCCGTATTCTGAACCCATTTTCCCAAAGTCAGAAAATATTTGTCAGAGTTAATTTCGTACAAAATTGCCTTTGCATTTGCACTTTTGATTGTCCTTAAAAGTAGTGTGTGGATTCAATTTTCCAATTACCTAGGTCGAAAATAAAGAACTGAATGGAAAACTATTTATAGCAATTCTGTGTAAACTTTTGTGGAATAAATGGAAATATACATTTCCAATTGGAAAGGTCTCAAAATGGATTCCTTAAGTACAAAACTTTTCATATATCAGCTGTTGGATTCAAAGTCAAAAGGTGTATTTTAACCAATCTATGAGAATTTTGATTTTTAAGCTCTGCCGGCGAAATAAATTTAACAAATCTATCCTCAAAGTCGAAAAGAACGAGGGATTTAGACTCAAGACCAAAACTAGTATAAAGAAGATTCTATACTTCTTTTAAAACCACTAATTGTACAAACATAAAAAATACAAACATTAAGCCTGTGGTTAACCTAAAATTATGTTTTTTGACTTTACTATTTCGCCTCTCAGACAGTTGGGCTGGAGGTGGGCTGCTAATTTGGTAAAAAGCGTTGCATTAGGCCACTGGACAGTACAGTGCATTGTCTAAGTCAGCGGTGAGCAGCCCTTATAGCCCTTCTTACCCACACGATGCAATAGATATTACAACAAACACGCGCTGCATCGCGGTGATCGAAAGCAAATTACAAAAATAAGAATGTAGCTGTACTCTTTCCCTTATTACTGATTGGGTTCCCTACCAGTGGGGCATCGAACAAGATACAACAAGATACAAAATCATGAACAAAGGCAAAGTATACAAAATATATTGTACCATACATGTAATAGCAGACTCACACAATCAAAACTGCAAAGAAAATAGTTTGCTGCAGTATGCGCGTGTTGGGGCCGCGCCCAGTTTTTCACATACCATATAAGGAACACTATTCATGTGATTTCCCATAATGGTGAAAAGAATTTTCGGATAAGATCATGAAAGTAAAAACTGTTAAACATTTAAATATACCTCTAGCAAAATTGGAGTTCCCCGTTCCAGCTAAATCTAATAATTAATTCACATTTCCTATGTATAAACAACGCTTATCATGTATGCCCTATCTAACAATTATTAAGCGGAAACAAGTTCAGAGATCTAATTGTCTGAAAGTGGGGGAATCAGCTATTAAATAATTATTTCATTTTGATGATACAATTCTAGGGGAAATCCCCATAAAATTTACGTATATTTTAAATCGTTGTATACAAAATATGGCAAAAATATTCGGTTTTTTTGTTGTATATAAGTATACTTGAAAGAGATTAAATATGTATGTTTTTTACATCAGAATGTTTACATAAAGATAAGGAATACATGCAAAAAAAATATGTATATTTCAAATATTTATCGATTTGCCGGCCACTCAATATTTTATTGTTCTGAGAGCGCCATACCACAGACGAGTGTTTATTTAGATTTTGGTGTAATTGGGATAAGTTGTGGTCTGGTGTGGAACTGCAGAGTTGTCAGAGATCAGTGGGCGCTGCTGTTCGCGGTTGGCCTGGATTTGCTTGAATAGCGAGTAAATGCCATAGTAGATGTAAATATATAACCCTGAAAGAGAAGCAAAGGGTATATTAGTTTGTAAAATATTGAACTATTTTGACTGTTGCATAGTGTAATTAGCAACGACACGGACAAAGTAAGCCCTTACTTTGTTTCTGTTGCGGCCACAGACAACGAGCGATAAGCAATTTCACAAGAATTGCATATATATTATATCAGCCTACAAACCACCATACTAAATGTATGTATGTATGGGCAGGTAGTATACACAACTTGCAATTGTAATCTCAAAACATAATACTCTGACTCATGACTCATACTAACCTAGAACCAAAACAGACAGCATCAGGGAAGGCAGCGCCTCGCCAGCGGGAGCTGAGCCAGATAGTACCATCAAAAATGCAAACACATTATAGATGATATTTAACAACAGGGATGCACCGGAATTGATCAGCCAAGGCAACAATAGCAAATGACGTTCCTAGAAATAGAAAATCCATTAGATAGGGAGAAAGTTCATATGTATATAAATAAATATATATACCTTCATGGTGCCCAGCACCAGCATCGCTGACGACAGCAAGTTGAGCACACACACGGCCAAGTAAACGCTGACGATTATCACAAAAGCTGGAAAATGCATGTATGTATGTATGTAGATTTAGTAAAGCATCGTTGCAGTTGCACTTACCCGTATGTATTTCGCTCAAAGTGACTTTTTTATCCTGCATGGCTTCCAAAATACGCTCAGAAATGGTGTCGGCATATCCCAGAGCAGTGGCCAAAAGGATCGTGCCTATGAAGGAGCCTACAACGCCCAGCCATCCAATAACCACACCGGCGGTATTGAGCCGCATATACAACAAACTGGTAAGCATTTTCACTGGTTGGATTTTACTTGGTTTTATTCTAGAACAATTTTCTTTCTGCTTTCTCGCTGCGCAGTTTAACGGCAACTAAAATGTATTAGGCGCGATGGCAATAATTTACAGTCAGTTTTCAGTGTGACCAGAAAGCGGCAATATGATTGTTAGAGATGGCACTGCAACAACTTACAATGCCGTGCATTAAGCTTAATTCACACAAACAAATAACTTGACAAATTTGTATTGTATTCTTCCGTTCAGCACCCAGAAATATACTGCTTTATTTAGTTGTACATAGTAGGACACACATATAACACATAGCCTACTATACGATACTACAATTATATTGCAGGTGGTCCATCCGTAAGCTGCAATTTTGGGTTTACGTTTTACTTTTAGCATTTACTTTGCTAGTTTGTTTCAGAATTTCGTCTGGTATCTCACCAATGGCAGGTGTAATGTTGATTTCCAGGGCTGCAATTGTCCCTGGCTTCACGCAGCCCCTTAAAAAATAGTATAATCTCACCAAAATCGCCTCTTAATTGGTCCATGGTTTCGCGTGCCGTATAACATGTGGCATTGGCACTGTCTTGTTGAAAGCACACGTCAACCAAGTCCAGTTCTACAATTTTGGGCAAAAAAACTCGGTAATCATCGCACAAGTAAATAAACATATGAGGAATTTTTCAATTAGTAAAGATATGATTGGGGACAATGATTTATACAAGCGTTAAGCACGAAATTTAAGTTTGGGAGCAGACTAACAGCAAAAAGAGAAAAAACCAAGCTTATCGGCTATGATCGAGTCGACAAACGAGAGACACACTGCATATGTATTGTTTTTGCAGACATCTGCTTCAGTGCAAAGAGGGTTTCGATCGCCCACACTGTACTTGTTGCGCCCAGCTGGCTCCATGCTTCCATACGATCCTCTTTGGTATTTTTTAGTGATTAAATGATTTGTCAGTAGCGGAAAGTGGTATGAAACATTCTATATGATTTGGACTATATTATTTACCATTGGTCATCCATAGTATTCATAGTGATTGAGTATTGTCATAATCATGGTTATGTAGTCAAGTGATATATTAAGCATTTCTGTTTAATGACTGTTATTGGCTTTCGCATTGTTGATTGAGTGTGGTAATTTTTATGGTTTTGAAAAGCAGTTTTCTATGCACTTTGCGGTTTTATTATCATGGAGAACCCGTAGCTGTGAACTGCACTTACGCATTGATCCTTATATGATTGTTCGGCCCATCCCATCCACAAGGTCCCACTTCCTTTACAAATTTCTTGAAACGACCCCTGCCGAGCAGTGAGCTATGTATAACCGCGACAAGGAACTACACAGAGGGAAAAACCGAGAGCATTGGACTCAAAACGAGCACAAACTTTACCAAACATAGTGCATGAACGGGTTTTCTCATTTGTGGTACAATGTTCTACCTTCGAAAACAAGTTTTTGAGAACGCAAAAACTCAAATTGAGTTGATATTGGTCCATTTTTAAGAACATTTTAAACGTAACTGGGAAAAAAATTTGATTAAACTTGGACCAGGTATGGGCGGATTCCTTACATTTGGGTGGAATAGGGAGCGGGGACATACCTCTTTTGATTGGAAGCGAAGGGAGGCAAGACTTCTGCAAATGCGCGATGCTGCTTCCCTCCACACATATATTCCACAGGAATCAGAAACATCGGTTCAACGACCCACTCCACCTGACTCGTTTCATTTAAGTTTTTCAGAAAAACAGACAAATTTGTTCGGGCTTGACTGGGAATTGAACCCGGTACCTTAACCACTTAACGTATGGAATGACGCGCCAGCCTATTCAGCCGTTGTACACTTTTGCAGATTCACATCTAGAGGGCTACTTATGCTTGGTTGAGCTGACAAGAGAGAGATCAAAACGAGAGCCAACTCGCCCTAACTTGCTCTCTCTCTCTCTCTGGTATATCTCTCTGTTGAAAACCCATTCTGTTGTTGTTTAAAGCAAATATTATCCTATTGAGAACAACTTTACTCATTCCAGAAACATTTGGAACATTTATTCTCAAGAATTTGTACACCATCTTGTTCTTATTCAATTGAAGGCAACCTATTTTCTGAACAGGTTTCTTCCCTCTGTGTACTTTACAGAATTTAGGTTTTCGGTGTTTAATTTTAGGCCCTTGGCTGTAAATGAAATTTAGTGTTAAAAATTACCGTTCCACAGGCTTTGATTAAAAAGACACATAACGGAATGTATTTCTCACAGAGCGAAACGCACTCGAAAAATAACTCAACTCGGGGGTGTTACAGAAATCTCTAGAGATTTTGACCTCGGTTGGTTTGCAAATCGCTTTTTATGCAACCTATTCCAAAATTATAATTTTGTTTACAGTTCCAAAATTAGTTCTGCTTGACAAAATTGTTTGGGTGGTGAATTTTGCTAAATTTACTAACAAAACACGAGAGATTTGAAACCAACCGAAAGAGATTTCTGTGACATCGAGAATTGGTTTTTGGGTTGGAATTTGGTTGGAAGAATAGCATTCTTTTATACAACACTTTAAATTCGAGTGAGATATTCCGCACCATGATACAACTATGACAGGTCAGTGTGCTCGCTGCACAGTTCCAGTGAGTTGCTGTCATTTGATTGTTTTGCCGACGGGATTTCTATTTTATTTATAGTTTGTGAACATGTCGAGACAATACTGTTGCGTAAGTCGATTTAAAGTACTGCCGGTCTCCCACAGCCACCAGGAGCTAAAGTCAGTCAGCCGAACTCTTGATTGACACACTTTTCTGTCCTTTTTATTTGGCCGGCACTGATGAAAATCAGGGTTCCCCAAGAAAAGATCGCGAAAATGTGACTGTGTCTCTCTTTGACACACAGTGAAGCATGACTGCGGCAAGCATTCGGTGTGAGTTGGCGAGTGAGTTGGATGGGGAACTCAAGTGTAATGTTGAGAAGAGCTCCAAAAGAAGAAGACAGAAGGAAAGTGAGGTCACTTACACAATATAGTAAAATTTGCGAAGGGCATTTAAACGACAGTGACTTTTTTTTAAGAGAAGGCGATAAAAATAATCGCAGGCTTTTTTTGAAAAGTGCCTAGCGAATACCAATAAAATTTATTCATGCATATACTATATGCTTGTAAATCTGAGGATGCTTGGATTTTTGTTTTATTCTCTCTTTCTCTCTCTCGATTATAGCAAAAGCTCTCAGTACTCGATAATCGCTAAGTGTCATACCTGATATAGCTGTATCATGTGCCGGACGTCTGATAAAAACATAAAAACCGAAAGGCGTACTTTTCTTTTAATGTTCAAGATTCTAAGCTGATGCTTACAAATTTGGTTGCAAGATGGCCAGGATCTTTACACGATACCAACGTGTTTAATAATAGTCGCTCGAAATTTAGACTGGACAGTGGTGAATTGAAAAAATACTACATTTTGGGAGATGGAGGGTATAAGTCTTCTGATTATATGATGACACCACTTCAGAATCCTTCAACGGAAGCAGAGAATCTCTACAACGAATCCCAAATCCGAACGAGAAATGTTATTGAGCGCGGTTTTGGCGTTTGGAAAAGGCGATTTCCAGTGCTGTCAATGAGGATGCGCATATCTCGTTATACGGCAACGGATGTAATTGTTGCCTGCGGAGTTCTGCACAACATTGCCATTCGTCAAAACGATCCTCTGACTTCGGAAGATGAATTTGTTGAGTAATTATGAAGATGAATCAAGAATTTTATAGTAAATTTCAATGAATTGCAAGCGCGGTTCGTTTGTTAGTCTATTCACGGTGAAATGGCAAACCTTACTGAGCATGAAAGGTCCAAAAATGTACACTGAAAAACCAAATAGCATAAAAATCACCCTTTAATAAACTCCAACGGAAATGAAACCACAAATTGATTATTATTATTAGTGTATAATTTATTATTAAATATGTTATAAAATTTGTTTATCGTATAAAATATACTTCTTACTCTTGTCCCACATCTATGTATGTATATATATATATTTAGGTATATAAATATGTATGTATGCATGTATATAGAAAAATTACAATCCATGTATTGTAGTATTCTTGTTGTTGTTGTTGTTTTGGTTTTATTCCATTTTTTTTTGTTTTGTTTGTTCACTATTTTAGACAATTACAATTTTTAACTGCAACTCGTTATTGTTATATAATTTGTCGCTTGATGTGGTTTGAAGGAGTGCTTAATAGCTGCTTAATTAGGTATGTATGTATGTATGTACCTAGTACATGTACAATGTATGCATGTAAAGTATGTATGGGCGAGAATGTATGCGTATGAATGCGTAGTTTAAGCCTAAAATGTACCTCTATAGATAGTTTAGATGCCAAAAGCAAATCAAATGTATGCAGAAGAAGAAGAAGAAGAAGAAGGAGAGGATGGTGGGTGGAGGGGATTTTGGTAATTTTGCTTTTGTTTTGTTTAGTAGGTATAACTATTTATGCATATGTATGGTTATTAGTATATGTATGTATGTTATGTATGGCTACAATCATCTCTATCAGCACAGTTGCATTATGTTCTATATATATGTATGCATGTATGTATGTATTTTTAGTAGTCCATCATCATAGCTAAGCGAAACCAGTAGCTGGCCTAACATTTTCTTCCAAAAGTTTACTCTACTTCTGATCCTGTCCTCTTTTTTTAATCATGTTGTCATCGTTCTTCATCTGCTTATCAATTAAATTTGTACTCTTTTTGTACTCAATTGCTCCATAATTATTACATATGCTAGTATGTATGTATGTATGTATGTATGTTTATAAATTGAAAAATTTTGTGGTTGTGGGTTGGGAATTTGTTACAAACTTAAGGTCTAAAACTCTGTTAGTTTAAGATGGATGAGTTGGGTAAATAGAAAATCAACTTCTCTCTCTCTCTGCTGGCCAAAATGCGGGGAGAAATTTTTTTTTTTTTCTTGATTTTTTTTGTTTTTGTTTTATTCAAAATTGTATTTTGATATAAGAGTTCTCTGGTTTTCAGCATCGATTTATGTCATCGATTTGGTATATAAAAAATGTATTTTTGTTTTTGTTTTGTTTTTGCTCTCACCAATTTTTAAGGAGTTTGATTTTTACTTAATTACTAAATACATTTATGAAAAAAAAAATTGAATACCTGATTTAAGTTTTGGATTCGTTTTTAGTTCGTTTTATATAATATTTGATTAAGCTACTTTTTTTTTTGTGTAGTAGATGAGCATTTAGTTTGTGTTTAGTTTGGTTATACCCGGGCAAAACGCACCGAAAGCTGACTGGATTCTGAATAGTGATTTGGAAAATATATTGATTTTTTTGTGCCCCACTGAAGAAGTTTATCGAGATCGAACGACTGTAAATGGTTCTTCTTTCTTTATCTACCTAAAACCCTTCTTAATTAAGTTTTCAGAACTATATTTCCATACAAAAATGTAAATCTATTCCTTCCACTAGCCTAGACTCAATTTTTTTTAAGTCCCTCCTTAGTGGTCACTCACATCATGAAAAGAAATTTGTGTTTCCACGTTTCAGCTGGGCGTTGTTGACTAATCAGTCATTCGGTTATGTATTAAACCAGGGATGCTCAGAAGAATGAGCTTACGGCCGCGTGAAGGTTCAACAACGACAAAAAATAGAAAGAGAAGCCCTTTTTTTGGTAAATATGGTAAATATCGAAAAACTTTCAGCAGTAAATAGCGAACATTGGATTAACATTGTGTTGGCAACATTGTGTTGGCAACATTGTGTTGGCAACATTGTGTTGGCAACTCGGAAGGAAAGACAGGAGAGAACGCATATGAATAAGTTGTTGCAAAGATCATCTAATATCTAGACAGCACGTTTGCTCAATCCCTCTTCGCTGTCACCTGCACTGCTACGTCGCTCAGGTTCGATCCTCGCCCTGTCTTGTATTTTGTTTGCTCCAAAGTATGGCTGAAAGGTTGGGAGTGAGACAGGAATCAGACGGTTCGAGTTTGTGACGAACACGGTTGCAGTCTGAAACTAAACTTGGTTCGCCAGAGCAAACCTGCAGTCTAGATATTAGATGGTCTTTGGTTGTTGCTTTACGCCGCCATAAGTCATATATATACCTTTGCGTAAAACAACAGAAGAATGCTTGACTTGCGGAATGAGCTTGGGCACCCCTGTATTAAACATTTTATTGACTCAGTTCTGAATTTCAAGTAGTTTGCTGTTTATATTGAATTAAAATTTTAGGTAAAGGACTAGACTAGTGACTATTTACTCGAAGAGGTCGTTCTATTTTTACGAAATGAAATCCAATTGGTATTAATCAGAGCTCACAAATAACTGTTGACCGTTTTTCGTTGTCCAAAAACAACTGTTTTAAACCGTGTTGAACCGAGCCTCTTGAATAAATCGGTCTGGGCTCAGAGAACAAACAAATTTATTGTTTCCCCTTTGCTCTGCTCAATGGCAAACCGTTTGAGCGCGAGCGAAGAAAATAAATGTTTTTTGCATTTGTATGCGTGTGTGGGCGAGTGAGAAAAAAAGAGCGTTTACGCTGAGCCTTTCATTTTTTTGCTCATCTGCTGACTGTTAATGTGCGATCGCTCAGTTGGATCGCTCTCTATAAGTTGTTATTGAATAAGCATAACAAGAATACCTCAACTGTGAACAGTCAACTGAAAACCAAAACAAATCGAAACAAAGGGCCCTGTTCCGAATTCCGACTCGATTTTCGTGTAAACATGAGAATTTCGAATTCAATTTATATCAATTTAAACGTAAGTGTCAAGATAATTTGAGGCTACTAGATCCCGTCGCAATTTTCTCTCGATTTGAATTCATTTGGGATTAAGCAATCGGTTTCAGCTGCTCACACAATTCCGAGTTTTGTTATACCTGATCTAGTAGCCGTAGGTATATTTGTCGCCTTCTATACAACATTTTCAAATTTGACTGCAAAATACTAAAGTTTACACGAAAATCGAGTCGAAATTCGGAACAGGGCCAAAAGTGTTCTGCTCAGAGAGAGAGAGAGCAAGCATGCATGTTTTTTTCGGTTATGTTAGGGCGCAGATCGCAAAGGAAAAAACGGCTTACAGTTATTTGCGAGCTCTGGTATTATTCAATCGCTTTTAGCTGGTTAAACAATTTCAATTTTGTTTAAACCTGATCTATTTACCGATTCGATATTTGGAACAGCTTCGCTCGGTCGAACCCAGCTCAGTCTTCGTCACTAACTCGAACCGTCTTCGTCACGGAGTCGAACCTTCTGAACTCTGTCTCACTCCAACCCATCAGCCATCAATTGGCGCAAACAAAATACAACCGCGATAGAGCAAGAAAGGGCGAGAATCGAACCTGAGCGCCACAGCAGCGCAGCTGGCATCGAAGAGGCACCGAGCAAACCTGTTATCTAGATTTCTCTCATCTGTGCTGGCCCTGCTTATATCGTATTTGAGCCGAACGAACAAACACTCGAATTGGTTGGAATGAAACAGAGCGCCAACAAGGATTGATTGCTTGGATCAGGGTTCCCCAAGCAGAGAGCGCGAAAACGTGACTGTGTCTATCTCTAACACACAATGAAGGTTGACTTCGGAAAGCATTCGGTAAGAATTGGCAAGTAACTTCGTGCCCCCGGGGCTATCGTTGGGGAACTCTGTCTTGGATTGAATAAAAATTAGTAGCAAATATATGTGTGTATGTAAGTTTATTCTGTTGAGCCCAAAGCAAGTTTATTCGGAAGTCGATTTATGTGTAAACGTTTTGCAATTGAAGAAAGCCGGCTCGACTTTGCCTGTTCATTTTTGAGCATAAGTTCCCTTAAGCCTACACTTATTTGAAATAAAAATTTTATTCTTCACAATACTTTACTTAAATAAGACAGTTTTAGAAAGCAAACAGATATCAGAACTGTTCAAAAGTGTTTCTACTCATGTGACTAACTAGCTTTATATACTTTAAGACAGCTGTACTCAGAATGAGCTTATTTTAAGCAAGAACAACTACAAGAAATAGACAGAGAAACTGGATTTTAGTTTGAGTGAGTGTGTGGGCCGCCTTTAATGGCGAAAAGCTTTCGGCCACTGCTTGTGTTGGTGTAAAAGAGATCTCTGTCCAGACTACAGCCGGTTTCCTTGCTATGCAGTGTTCAACGATTCACACAACCATAAGTTCGGCTCTCATTTGCATAAAAACACAACTGACTTCGGCTGCTGGGTGCTATGGCTGGCCGCCTCTGCTTTGAGTCAAACAACAACGAATGCTTGGCTTGCGTAATGGGCTTGGGCACCCCTGCTTTAAGACATGTAAAAAATTCAAAATGAAATTGGTTTAAATTTAGTTATTTGGATACGTTCCCTGGTGTAAAATTTATATGCAGCTTTCTTTCCAACGTTCTTCGTTTTACCCAGGTATAAAACATAAAAACATCGGCACAGCCGATATTAGCCTTGGCCCTCTGCTGTAGTTTGCTTATGGAATATTTTGTTGGTTGTAAGTGAAAAAATACCTGCTTGCAATTAAAATGTTTCTTATTTTTTGGTATGTTTAAGGTTTAATTAACTATTCATGCTTGAGTTTGTATGTGTATGTGTGTGTGTGAGTGTATGTGTGATATATGTATAAATGATGATTCTTAAGCCTTTGGCAAATTGTTCAGTATTCATGACTTTTAGTTGGTTTTTTTGTTTTGTTTTTGTTTGACATACTTTAGTATTTTTTAGATATATGTTTAAATGCTTTTTATTTTGAATTATGGCATTCGATTTTCATTTAGTTATAAAAATCTTTCTTTTCTTTGTATTTTTTTTACACAATTTCTAAACTGTGGCTTTTAGAAAACGGCGCTCATTTGTAATGATTTTAGTATTTGTTTTTTTTTTTTTTTTTTGTTTTTAGTAAATCTCACACAAGTACAAATATAAAATATGGCATTCTCATCATATGTATATATACATACAAGTAGGTATGCTGGTGTGTTTGTATGTGTGCGTGTGTGGGTGTATGATTTGATCTGGTTGCTACCAGCGATCACAAGAAATGAACGGCGCTTCAAGGTGTATTTTTTGTATGTTTGCTGAATGAGTTTTGATGGCAATTAATGGTTTACATGGGGGGTGGTGTGTCACACAAACGAATAAAAAGTACACACTTTAAACTAAAAATTATTACAATTCTTGGTACATTAACTCTAATTACATAATATAGATAGATTTATAATAAGGTATATAGGTATAGATATATGTTTTTTTCTGGCACTTGCTCTCGTAGAACAAATTGCATTTTGTTTTTTGTTGCGCATTTTATGCCTGTTGCTTTTTATTACGTGGAAGGAGTCTTTCACACACAAATTCTACTAAAGAGATGGAACCCAATTAATAAACAAGAAGTAATTTTTGATGATTTTTTGAAAAGTCCAGTTTTTAGTTTTTTGTTCGAAAACTATTTTTCAAGCTTTGTAGTTATTAAAAAATATTCCCCAAATTGTTGAAAATCATTCAATAAACTCTCGTATCGAAGATCTAATAAAAACAGGGCGGCGATTTTTCTACAATTTTTCTAAGCAAACATCCAATTAAACCTCTAGACCGTAGATCAGATCTTTATAAGTCTCATTTTGGGTTGAACCGAAGCTAATACTTTGCTTCGAAACAGGTACAGTTTCACACGTAAACACTAGTGTTGGGTAAAGGTGGTTCATTTCACTGAACATGTTCACTTGTTCTTTTTCAACTCACTCAAATTGCTCACTTATTCAATTCTTCTTGTTCACTAGTTCTTGTTCAATTGTTCAGTTGTTCTCATATCTCGTTAATAACTCTCAACCAAATGTTCAGTTTGCTTTGCTCACGTCACTGACCGAAAAAAACAAAAACAAAACGCGCTCGGGCTTCCCTGAACCGAATTGAAGCTGCAATTTCGCTCACTGCTCGGTGACCGTGGTTGAACACACAGCACTGATCGGTCTGAGAGCAACCCCATACCAGGCCCAAGGCAGTCAATCGCTCATCAAATGCGGTCTTCACGAAGACCGAACTTTAAAAAGGTTATTTCAATCGGTTGCAGACTCAAGAGAGCGCCAGAGTTAAGCATAAACAGAGAGCGAGTCAGCGTGAGAAAGAACGAGAGAAGGCATTTAGTTTTTCGCATACATTCATATTGTTAGCCGAGCCTAAGCAGTCAGCGTACACACCAATGCATACATACGAAGAAGACCTTTTGAATGCGTGAATTTTGCCAAAAGGGCCCGAGATAGACCTGACAGAAAAAAGATAAAAATATGTGTTTCTCTCCTCTCACAACCAAAGAGAGGCAGAGAGCGAAGTTAAAGGTTGCTTTGCGACCTCTATTCAATGTGATCGCGCAAGAGCGGTTGTTGTCTGACACAGGCAAACGGGGGACCGATTTTTGCGACCTCTGGTTGTTCTTATTCACTTGTTCTTGTTCAGTTGTTTTTGCGTTCTCAGCGAGAGAGAGAAATCCGATGATTACAAGTGTATGTGTGTGTATTGCTGTTTGGCCCCCAATCATCATGCAGTAGACAGGGTCAGTTTGCTCTTCATATTAGCTATCTGCTCGTCGCGTATTTGTGGAAACAGTGTTTTTGAAATTTGAAATTTCGAGTAGGCCAACAATTTCTATCAGCTTCCTGAAATCTGGCTCGTCCATAATTCACAATCCAAAGGTTGTTTAATACAGAATTGCCATAAATTGACCACAAACAGTGAACTAAGTGAACAGTCAGGTCACACTAACCTAGTTATTGAACTAGATACTGAACACATATCAGTGCACTGAACAGATCAAAGAGCGAGACAGACGAAACAACTCACAGAGCAAAAGAGAGACTGAACATTTAACAGAGCAAGACAGAACAACTCTCTGAGCAAAAGAACAACAGAGCAATAGAACAGCGATGGCCAGCGAGAGCGAGGCCAAAAAGTGAGAGAGTATTGGCAAAGACATTAGAATATGAAGGCCCCTGGCTTTTCATCTGGCTTTTCGCTCTCTTAAAATTTTGTCCAGAAGCCAGAGAGAGAGCCGCCAGAGCGCGCCCGAGAGTCGATTTATTGCTTTGGTATTGGTGTGCGAAAATAAAGCGCCGAGAATTTGCTTCAACCTAATCGCTTCGAACTCTGGCGAGCGAATGACGGCCTTCTGCTCTTTTGGTCTCAGCTTCGACAAGCGTTCGGGTTGTGTACGTGTGAATAGCGAAATGTTTTCGTCCCCTGGGAGGAACCAGAGGCCATCGCTGCAATAGAACCAGAGGCGGCCAAATGGAGAGGACAAAAGAGTGCGCTAGTGTTGGTAAACAGAAGAGAGCTCTCTTTAGACAACAGACGTTTTACTCTCAATGCAGTGTTCACCGATTCACATAACCATAAGGCCCCTCGCACACAGAACGCGGAGCTAAGTAGATCTAGCGGAGCTTACGAATTTTACATACAAAATGCTCCGTTCAGCTAAGCTGTTGGTGTGCGGGCTCGCTATGTGGCTCGCTATGTGCTCTGATATGCTAGGGAGAGTACTCCGCTCCGCTGTCTGTGTGCGGTGGGCCTAACTTCGGCTCGCGTTTGCATAAAAACACAACTGACTTCGGCTCATATGAGCTGTGGATGGCCGCCTCTGCAATAGAACAACTCAAGACACAGATGAGAGAAGTATTAGAAATTAGATGGTCGTTGCTCAAGAACAACTCAGAACAAGATAGAGTGAACAAGACTCGCTGAACAAAAATTAACAATTGAAGAAGAACACATTCTCTGTTCAGTTTAAAGAGCAACTCAATTTTGAATACCCAACCCATGAACTAACATATAAACACCAAAGAGAATTCCGGGTTCGAATCGTATTGCAGTACTGCTTTTAATGCTTGGAAACTATTAGCTGTGCTCCGGCTTTCACTTACTTTTGCGATTTGCGATTTCAACAAATTCGTACGAATTCAATTTTAAGTGCTCCCAAATTCGTTAATTTTTGTTATCGATTTTTTATTACCAATTCGTTCTGCAACACTTCAGTGGCAACAGCTGTCTCGACAAACTTATCGGTTATCGCCCCAGCCAAATCGTAATTTGTTGTTGTCAAATTTTGAGAGGGTTAGGAAAAAATTGTTTAAGACAAGAATTTAATTCAAATTGTATAAGAGAGTCCACAAAAACAATTTAAAATAGTCACAGAATTTAACAAAAATTGGTTCATAGAAAGGCAGCTCTTATCTCCAGCGACATTTTCCATTTACTTTTCAATTCACGGACTCATACGTCGCCGGTTTTATATCGGCCAAATTTTGCGATTTGCGAATTCGTAAAATTTTTGGGAAAGCGAAAATGGAAGCATGGCTGTACGTTTCCCGAAATTATTTACTCTCAGTTACTGCTTTAATAAGTGTTCTTAAGCTAAGATATCTTTAGAACAGTGTTGCCCAGCCAGAGCCCCTGGGGGCCGAACACACATTCGTCAATATACACCGAATACTTGCCCTGCTTTAGTACAGGCTTCCCCAAGAAGAGAGCGCGAAAATATGACTGTGTCTCTCTCTAACACACAGTGAAGCATGACTTCGGCAAGCATTTGGTGTGAATTGGCGAGTATTTTCCTGCCCCAGGGGCTATGGCTGGGAAACTCTGCTTTAGTATGCAGATCATCATAAATTGCGCTCTCACACTCTTGACAAACGCTATCTTAGCTAATCTTTTATCAAATTTGCCTCAACAAATTATAAAAATTTCGTTAAATTTTCAAACTAGAGTTTTTAAATCGTCAATGAGCTAAGGATTTAGTAGAAGTACTTCAGAAGACAACTAAAATCGCCTACTGAATTAGTCAGATTTTACACTATATAGCAAACTTTGTGGATATGTTTTAAAACACTTTAGTTTGTAGGAGACTACAACTACAAATTTTTTCTTTCAATCACAAACTTTACAAAAATCGTTATGAGTGTAGATTTCAATCTTTTTCGAGAAGAAATGTTATAAGCTCCCAGAATAATTAATTTAGAGATAATCCATTAGTAATGTGTTGGTTTTAGCGACCTGATCTTCTTAAAACCAAACATTTGGATAATCCATTAGGCTAATAACTTACAATTTAGAGAAGAATCTTTTTAAAGCCGAAACTTTTTGGACTGGTTTGAAGTTTTCCAGAAAGAAAAAGTACATGTTATGGCATTTTCTCTCAATCATCATCATTTCAAATTACTTCTTGCCTAAGTTTTCAGGCTCCACTCCTTTTAAATCTCTCTCAGTTGGTGCCGGGATTCGTTTTTTTTTTTTTTGTTTTTTTTTTTGTTGTAAACAAAATACAAAATTGGACAAAGCATAAAAAATTGTTTTAAATATATATACGAACATATAAAACAACATAACTAAGTAACTAAGCGCATTTCAAACGCATTGCATCCATCTATTAGATATTGTTCTATAATAAAAAATATTGGGTTGCTTTTCTCTTGGTTAATTCGGCTAATTTATGCATTTTGCTTTTCATTTTTGTTTTGTTTTGTTTACTTGCGAGGAACATGTCACCTAAATATGTATTCAATACGCCCATATTGCTCTTCACTATGCCACGCCCGCTTGTTATCGTTATAAACTCTACTAAATGCTAATGAACACATTGAGTCAAAAATTATGATAAGTTTTGTGTTTGTTTTTTTTTTGTTCTATGTTTGTGCTAACCTTCGTCCTTTTGGCTTTTATGTTATCTATTTGTGACTTGGGCTAAGTAGAGTAAAGTGATTTGGATCTATTTTGCTGGTTAAACTGATGTTAAGTGTTTACCCACAGATGTTTTGTAAATCAATTGAAAATTTCACAAAGTAGTTTGAAATGAAGTTGGTTAAATTTGGGACTAATGAAAGACGTTTCAAATTTGGCTTGCGAGAAAATTAATATTGGGAAAATTATTTTATCTGCTCTAAATCTGAATCTGGTTTGATAACTTGATATTATTGTTTATATGCAATCTAAATTGAACAGTTAAGGCTGCCTTCACACTGTTCGACACATGACCCATGATAACCTTGTAGTCCTGATTTTTGTTAGGTTTTAAATTTGAATAGCTTGTCAAATTCATAGAATTTCATGGGGAAATTAGGCCTACTAGATATTATTGGTCATGTGTCGAACAGTGTGACCTTACACTGCTCTCTTTTGCAACAACAAACAAGTTTTAACTGAGAGCGCTCCTCTGTTTTGCACACAGCAAACAAGTGTTAAATGAAAGCGCTCTCTCCTAACTAAACACACACACGCATTGCCAAAATGAACATGTGTGTTTTGCTGGTCACTGAGTTATAGTCTTCAATTAGAAAGGGAAAATTAAGAAATAGCATGGAGCAAAAAGTGCTCACTTTGCTCAGCTTCTGTCAGCTGTTCGCTCTCATTACGCACTCAGTGATTTCCTGCTGGCACTTTGAAGTATCTTTTTGGGCACTATCGCTTAGCACCAGCAAAATTGAGAGGCAGCGCAAAGTTTATCTCTAATACTTTTTGCTCCATGGAAATAGAAGTAGTATTAATAATTTTAACAATTTTACCTAGCAGATATCTGCAAGAGTGCCTTTTTTTTTTGACTGCATCAATGCTCGCTTTAAATGCGTATGCGGTGTGACTGACACTCGAAATTTTACTGTCGTGTCGGACACACACTCTTTCTGTTATTGGTACTTTTGTGACTGAGTCTGTCGGTTGATCATCTATCGAAGTGGTTGTTTCTGTATTAAAGCCACAGCCACACATAAGTAAGAACATAAGTAGACATAACTTGTATTGCTCCCGCTCAGTTCTCTTTTCTTTGAAAAAGCAACGCCAAATTCCGTATAGTTGTTGTTGTTATCTTAAGAGAGAGGAACAAATGAGAGAAAGCGTTTTTGGGGTGATTCCCTCAACACTCGCTCTCTTCTCTTTAGCGGGTGTTATTGGCACTCATAGCCGAAGCACAAATATGTAGGGATGTCGAAATATCGATATCGCATACTTGTTGAATATATTTTTGGTGTTTATTTTTGTTAGTTTCGGCAAAAAAAGAAGATTTTCTGAAGGCATTCTCTTGGATACAACTAATATTACTGATATTACTAATATCAAAGATATTGCCCTTAGGAAACCTTCTTTTTTGTCCAAAAACCAAAAAAGAAGTATACCAAAATATATCGCCAAAAGATATTCGATATCCATGCAGATCTCTGATTTTTAGTATTCTTATTACAAATACTTGACACACACAAAAAAAGTAATTTTTAACAAATATATTGACAATATGCTTATTTTTCTACAAAATATATGCAATTCAAATAAGTTTCTTAAAGTTTAAGTTTAAAGTCTGGGGAAAATTGTAAATAAACCATTTGAAGACTATTTTTTTGGAATACTAAACTTTAAATATTAAAAAGATATTGTTTACTTGAAGCTAAAGATGGGTAAGGTAAAGGTAATGTACCCCAATTTGTAGTAATCAAACGGAACTAAAGTTCTAATAAACGTTCTAAAGCAGTGGTGCCCAAACTCACATTATCAAGCTTTAAGCTTATCAGCGAAACACAAAGTAAACGTGAGGACGTCAAACAAGTGCCACAAGCAAACGAACAAATGCCTGGTGAGAGTAGAAAAAAAAACGAAAGCACGCGTCGGGAGCAGAGATTTAAGGCCTATACTCAGATAAGATCAATTTTTAGTTTGGTACGATATTTTTTGTACAGCTTTGAAATCTGAATACGTTTGAAAAGGCATCTTATTTGTATGAAATTGTTCCTATTCATGTGAAATATCGTACCAAACTAAAAATTTATCTCATCTGTGTATAGGCCTTAAAACCCGAACGAATTTCGATATCGTTTGCGGTGTCTAACACGCCCAATAGCTAAATTTTGGTTAAGGTTATATCATAGGAAACGTACACAGGTTGCTTGTCGGTCTCCCATGCAGTTAAAATAAGCTTTAGGGCAAAATAAATGCCTTGACCGAAACCGAAATTCGTTTGGGTTTTAATCCAGAGGCGGCCATCGACAGCTCTATATGAGACCAAAGTAACTAGTCGTATTTGTTCAAGCGAACCGAGCAGTCGTGTTTTTATGCAAACGCGAGCACCGCACGCACAGACAGCGGAGCGGAGTCCCACCTAGCATTTGGAAGATCATTTTAACAAGAATCACCTTGATGTGTCTCTTTCGAGCCCTTTAGATAATTAAAAAGAGATTAATTTCATGGGCGACTTAAGGAAGACTCGAAAATGACTCATGCAAATGCTCAATATGTGATTCATTTAAAAACGACTCGAAAAAGAGTCGAAACTGATCACAAAAACGGGATAGAAATGACTCTTTATAAAGAGTCGCGGCTAGGGTACCATTTTCTCCTTTTTTTTCTTATGATCAGAAAACGAGCGCATTTATGACTATTTTAATCAGACAGAGGACTCGAAAAAGACTCGAATGTGATTAGAAATTTCAAAAAATGGTTGGCTGGGGTACTCTCCGTAGCATATTCAGAGCACATAGCGCGCTTGCAAACCAACAGCTTAGCTCAGCGGAGCATTTTGCAGGTAAAATTCGTAAGCTCCGCTAGCTCTGCTCAGCTACGCGTTCTGTGTGCGAATCGGTAAACACTGCATTGCAAGTAAAACTTCTGCAGTCAAGAGAGGGCTCTGTTATTCACCAACACAAGCGCACTCTTTTGTTCTCTCCATTTGGCCGCCTCTGTTTTAATCTCTGGTCGTGAGAGAGCAAGCCGCTGAGCGTGCTAATTATCCCACTGCACCACAAAGCGAACGTCAAGCGAGAGTATCGTAAAACTATCGCATTCGAGCTCAAAAGTGATACGACAGGCGAAAGTATCGTTAAATTATCGCATTCGAGCTTGAATAGGATATGTAAATAGGGAGAAAAATGATATTGACGAAAAACGTTGTATCGAAAAAGGCTCGCAATCAATTGGTAAAGTGGGTCGCAAAAGGTATCGAAGAAGGCTCGCAAAAACTATCGAAAAAGGCTCGCAAACGAATCTTTTGCGAGCTATTGAGAACGAAACTTTTTCTGCCACAAACTGAGCGACGGGTGATTATTTTTTTCGATAGTTTTGCACGTTGATGTTTCGCGTAAGTAACGTTAGCGATATTTTTTACGAGCTTTTGGTTCAGTGGGATAGAACACAAGACTTCTCTCTCTCTCTCTCTCTCTCTCTATGCGTTTGTCGGCAGAATTATGAGTTTCTATACCTTGGGATAGGCTTTTGGCATTTTGGGCACCACACTAATCTAAAGTAAATTACATAAAAATGCTTTAAATTCAACTGGAAATATTATGGAGACTTTCAAAATGTTTAAGAACTCGGTCTACATAAGCTGTGGCAAACACCTTAGTTATTAATAAGCAAAGATCCATTTCATTCGACTCTAAAGCCTAAGCCTAAGTTATATGAGTATCTCTTGTTTCTTCTATGAATGATTAATAATGAATGCATGAAAAGTGTTGTGTGTTTGTATGTAAGTTATGTATGTCAGTTAAACTCGGTTTAAGCTATGCCCATGAATTGATGTAACTGCTGTTCCTTTCTAAATGCTATGTATGTATGAATGTATGTTTAGTTAGTTAAGCTATGTTAAGTTACGTTACGTTATCAATGTCATTGCAATTTTTGTTTTTGTTTTGTTTTTTGGCCTCCTTCAATTGGCTCCGAAATTGCCATGTTTTTTTGTTTTTTTTTTAGTTAATCAGTCTTTGTTAAAAGTTCAACCAAAAGTCAGCGGGTTTCATTTTTAAAATTACCTTTTTTGTTTGTTTGTTTTTGTTTTCAAAGTAGTTCGTACTCACTTTCTCAGTCTCAATCAATAAGAAATTAGTAAACATATATGTATATATAAAAAAAAGCTATGTGGTAATTAATATATTATAAACATAATAAGAGAGGAAAAGATAAAAGGAAAACCTAAGCAAAAAAATCATAATACAAAATGAACCCCATTTGAACAGACGCCACCTGTCCCGTATTTCAGTCTAACTAACAGGTAATCAATCATTTAGGTGTGTATATATATATATGTATTCATCTAGTACTTAATGTCCTTTATACCGAATGCGCTACTAATCCTGCCTAAAACTGCCTGGTTGGTATTTTTGCTTGGTTGGTTGGTTGGTTGGTTGCTTGGTTCTATATTCGCTATATATATATATGTATGTATTGTAGGTGTGTGTGTAGGTGTGTATGCATGCAAATTACCAAATTTTAACTCTTAAGCTTTATCGAGGTAATCGTTGTAGCACTTAAGCTAAAAATTTTTACTAATTTTTCGTCGATTTTTCGTCCTTTGCTTTTGCTTTGTTGTAAAAATGGTTTTTAGAAAAACTAATTTAGAATACGTGCACAAACCGCTTATAAGGGTTAGACCCTTCTTTGGAATCTGGCGACAGTTCTATGAGAAATACAATGCGACCATCGGGCATTAAAGCCACATCGCAAGTGCGATCCTTTTCATCCAAGGTGGGCGGCATTAGGGGATTAATTGAAGGTCGCACCTCAATCTGAAAAAAGAGTGAAAATGTTAATTAAATGAAAGAAACGGTTTCATCACCTTCCTAACTTACATCCCACATAAAGTCCAAATTTTGATTGAAAACCAAAATGCGTTGATTCTTAGAATCGGCCACTATAATGCGTCCCTCGTCGTCACAACACAGGCCCGAGGGTCGATTAAACTCATGAAAGCCAGAGCCCTCATGTCCCTTCACAGACAAAATCTAAAACAAAAAGAAGAAACTTTATAAAAATTTGCTTAAAATTGAATCAATTAACTTTTACTCACATCATTGATGTCCGGATCAATCAAATACAAGCAGTGGTTATCAAAGTCCGATACAATAATATTACCCGTGGGCGTATAACATACTCCCCGTGGTGAGGCTATGCCCTTGGTCTGGCCATGATTGTCAAACACAATTTGACGTATGAAACGACCCTCGGAATCGAATTGCTGTATACGATGATTACGCGAATCGGTGACCACTATTTGACGTCTTGAATTGACTGCCACATCCCAAGGATACTGAAATTGTCCATACTCCTTGCCATAGCTGCCGAATTTTAAAAGGAAGACTCCGCTGGCAGTGAAAATCTGCACTCGATGATTATCCTTGTCCACCACAATAATACGATTATCCACATCCACACATATACCAGCGGGTAAATCAAATTCACCATTGCCCACTCCCTTGCGTCCAAATTTGAACTTGAGCGAACCATCCGGATTGAAGACTTGTACACGATTATTGCGCCGATCGGAGACCAAAACATGACCCATTTTGTCCACACACAAGCCCCAAGGGCGACTGACTTGTCCATCTTCGTGTCCCTCCGTGGCAAAGCTTAGCGACAAAGCATTGGAATTGCGCACTTTGACCAAATCCATGCATCCAGGTATGGCTTGAGTGGTGCGTGGAGCACTAAAGTGTAAACCGGGTGAACTGCGCAAGCCATTTAGTTCCCAGTCCAAAGCAGCACTGGACATGCCACAAGCACTGCCTCCACGCGGTTGCATTATGGGTGAAGGTATGCGGAAGCTATTGTCTCTAAGCAAAGGTCGTCGCACACTGGTAGAAGCCACACTTAAAGGATTTGCGTTCGTTAAAGTCAAGCCAAAGGCAGCCAAATCCAGGCCTGCAGCTCCAGCAGCAGCCACTCCCACTGGATTCACACTAGGCTGCACACTCACACCTGAGGCTATGCCTGTACCACTGCTGGATACAATGGGCATATTTTTATCATCCACTAGAATAACTCCCCCCTGATTGCGTATATCCTGCAACAGGCTATAATCTGGAGGGGCAAAGGCAAACACCTCCTGTTTGGGCTGCAAATCCTTATAAATGCCCGCAAATTGCTCCATCTGGCGTTGTCCATTTGTCAGCTTCATGGCTATTTCTATTTGATCCATGGTACAGGCATTATCCGCCACTTTACTCAACATATCCGAGGTTTCCGAAAGACCAGCCAAAGCGGATTTCAAACCCGCCATTTGATCATGCAAAATGGCCAAACGACGTTGTCTTAGTTTCTCCACAAAATCCAAAAGGAAACGTTCACGGTCCTCTATGGCAATGATAAACTGACGGAAGGCCTTCCTTATATTGTCACTCAGTTCGCTGCAGTTGCGCTCAATGAGACGTATAAAGGCCAAGGCCTTGTCTATGCTGCTCTTGATGCAACGTGTGCCCACCTGGCTGCTTTCAATGGCACCCTCCAGCTTCTCCTTGGAACCCACCATAAAGCTTTGAATGGAGTTATAGCTATGCTCCTTGTGCTCGTGCAGAGTGCAGCATTGGCAGACCAGTTTACGGCAATAGTCACACACATAGCGCAACATCTCGTTGTGGATGTCACATATAAAATTCGAACTGGGTGGAGTCTGGGCATTGGTAGAGCTGCCTCCAGTGGGTGAAGCACCAATTGGAGTGGGCAGTGAAACAATCGAGTGATTGGAGGACAGAGGACTGTTGCGATGCTCACGCAAGCAATCGTTGCACATAAACTCGTTGCACTCCAGGCAACGTATGGAGGCGCTTACCTCGCACCAGCCGCAACTGATGCTGGAGTTATTCGAAGATTCGGGTGACATTTTGGGATTCTGATGGCGAATGCCACTACCAATGGGACCCACCATGCTAAAGTCTCCATGCGTTTCGAGGCCGCCCAGAAAGTTGTTGATAAAGAAATCGGTGCGAGGTGGCGAGCTAGAAAGAGAGAGAGAGAAATATGTTAATTGAATAATAAAGTAGATCAGAGCTGTTTTGGGTCGCTTTATTTTCTGTTGATTTGGATAGCAACCTCCTCAATAGTAACAGAACATATGTTCTAGGTATGCAAAAGTCTTTTGTTGTTATCTATTTTTAGAATGCTTTTGCATAATTCTTCTTTGGTCATCATTCTTGGTACCGTTATCACACATTTGAGTGGCGAGATTTGATTTTCTTAGGAAATAAGTTTATGTGCAAAAACCAATTAGTGTGCATTTAATGGTCGGCGTGCAACAAATTGGATGTGTTTTGATAAAAAATGAAAAGTTGAGAGTAAATTAAGTAGTTGTTGCAGAAACACAAAAAAAAATTTTTAAATTTTCCTAAGAATGCCGCGTGGAACACATTTATCAGCTGAGGAACGCGGACGAATCCAAGTTGAACGGTGGGGCTACCTCGAAATAGCTCCAGAGTGTCTCGACACAGAAATACGATAGCTAATTTCTTAAAAATCCAAGCACCTATGGTCAGATTAAACGCAGTGGCAGACCGAGCCACATCGACGATAGGTGCAAGCGTGAGATTAAGCGCCTGGCTGTAAACAATCAAATGTCTTGTACAGGCATTAAACGTCATTTAGAGCTCAATGTCGGTAGAAGACGGATCCATCAAATTTTAACTGAAAATTGTAACCTTAAACATAGTTCCCGGGTGGCTGTACCGATGCTATTGCCACGCCATCTTAAGGCTCGTTTGGCGTTTGCTAACAGGTACAAATTTTGGACCGAAGAATTCCGAAACGTTATTTTTTCGGATGAAAAAAAGTTTAATCTTGATGGTCCTGATGGCTGTCATAAGTATTGGCGTGACTTAAGAAAACCAAGAGAAACTCGCCATAAGAGGAATCACGGCGGTGGATCACTGATGATTTGGGCCTGTTTCGGATATGCAGGAAAGTCTCGGCTATGTTTTATTCCAATAAGAACAAACTCAGAAATCTATATTCAATTGCTGGAGAGTGAATTAATAGATTTTGCAGACGATCTTTACGAAGATAGATGGATTTTTCAACAGGACAACGCTCCAATCCACACATCAAAAGCCACAAAGGCTTATTTTTCTTCAAGAAAAATACCTGTACTGGAGTGGCCGGCTATCAGTCCTGACTTGAACCCAATTGAGGACCTCTGGGGTATCCTCTCAGCCAGGATTTATAAAGGTGGGAGGCAGTTCGACTCAATTAAGCATTTAAAGTACGCTTTGCTTGCAGAATGGGAGTTAATAAGCAATGAAACTCTCCAAAATCTGGCAGATTCCATGCCAAACCGCCTTGCAAAAGTCTTAGAGGCAAAAGGAAAGCACATTAACTATTAAAGTTGATCAAAAGTTTGAACTTAATACAAAATTTTAAGAACTATATAAAATGCACATATACTTATTTCCTAAGAATGAAATACATTTGTTAAATAATAATTTTTTGTTAATAAATATTGAAGTACTGTAAGGCAGTTCTTAGTTACTGGCTCTAGAGCTATAAGAAAATAATATACTTGGCTTGAATCGTTTGGTTTAAAACAAGGTTTTTCCAAAAATGTTAATGCACATATTTTTTCCGCTTATTAAAACAAATAAACCCCTTCGGGATTCGTCTTCAGAGATGTAAACAATCTGATATTTATAAAAAAGTTCAACTGACTGACTGACTGGTGACCTGTCGCACAGCCTAAACCATAAAAGATAGGAAGATGAGATTTTCACAGTAGTTTTATCTTATGCTGAAAGTGAGTACTAAGAACGGATTTTGGAAAATACTGTCGGGAAATGTGAAAAATTCGTGGAAAACTGTTGTATGAAACTTTTTTGTTTTTCATCAGATCAAGTTCGAATTCATTTTCAAAGACCTATATGAAAATTCAACAACAACCCCTGGGAGGAAATTGGGTGGTCAAGGTTGTATGGGCGAAGCTTTAGTTGCCAGCGATTAGCGCAGAACTTATTTTCAAAATTACACATAACAAAACATAAAAAATTTGACTTTCAAATTTTGGAAAATCTATCCCCAAAGTCGGAAAATTTATGGAAAACTGTTGTATGAAACTTTTTTGTTTATTATGCGATCAGATTCAGTCTCATTTTCAAAGATCTATATGAAAATTCAACAATAACCAATCGTCGGAAAAGCGTCGGAAAAGTTTGTATGGTAAACATTTTTTTCCTCCGATTGACTTGAAACTTGGTTTGCAAAGAGAGAGGGGGTGAGACGCAAGGGCCAATATTGGTGAGGACATGTTTTCCGAATTTTGGAACATTATTTCTGAACTACGCAGGAATATTCGCCGAAAAATTCTGCATGGAAAAAACTATTTTTTACCTGATTGACTTGAATCTCGGTTTGTAAGAATAGTAAATGAAATAAATTGAGATGTGATTTTTCGATGTTAGAAAATTGACCCAACGGCCGGTAAATTCCTGGAAAACTTTTCAATAAAAAATCTATTTTTCACCCGATTGACTTGAAACTTGGTTTGTAGGGATGGAATACTAAATAATTAGTGATTGCATTTTCCGATGTTGGAAATACCAGCGGGATGCCCACTGGGAAGTGGGAGAATAGTAGAAGAATAGGTGAGTGGGAGGTGGGTGGGAAGTGTACGCGAAGTGGGAGGGATGTGGGTGAGAAGTGGATTATATCTGGGCGGGAATTGGGTGATAAGTGGGTGGGATGTAGGCGGAAAGTGGATGGAATGTATGTGGGAAACGGGTGGAAGTTGTGTAAGAAGTGGATGGGGAGTGGGTGGAGTGGGTTAGCAGATCATTGTTAACCAAATAAATAAATAACGGTGAAAAAGCAAAGTAGTAAAACGTAGACTTCAAGCCTATGCATGTATGATTCGATTTCTAGGCTCTACAGAGGAAACAAATTTAGAGAATTTTTTTAAATTTGGTAAATATTTGACTCTCACGATTGACTTCAAACTGATTCTGATATTGGTTCTATACTGTTAAAGTATTAATTATATTAACATAATTTTTGTTCTTGTGTATGTTTGTTTTTAATAAGCACGTAAAAAACATTGACCTCGAGCCAGCTAAAAAAAAATCCCTAAACGCTTTATTTTCGTAAACCACTTTGCCAAAGCAAATCCATACTCCCAAACGGTTACCTCAGGTTAGTTCAAGTTTTACTTACCTCTGTCCCACATTGGGTAATAGTCCCACATTTAAATCCCAAGCGGGAAACGATTCCAGTATGCCGGCTAATAGCCGTTCGGAGGAGTTACTGGCATTGCTGCTGACGCTGCCACCGCCGCTGCCATTGTTAGTTGTGGAGTTGGCCACACCATTGGCGCTGGGCGCATTGCTGCTGGCCATTTGTTGTGGAACCGTATTGTTTGACAAGAGTTCCATCATAAGAGTACTGAGATCACGTTTCTTCTAGTCGTCGTCGTCGTAGTATGGCACCACTTGTCCTTGTCCGCTCTAAAAAATTTGTAAAGTAAATGTTGCTGATGAGTCGAGTATTGGGGTGGGGGCGTTTGTAACGCTTCTAGACCAAAACGACGTTGTCGGTTGCCGTGAAAGTAGCAAACTAAAGTGAACCAACATCCCGCTACACATTAAGTAGTAATCTAAGGGTTGCATTTGTAAAATGCATCTAGGTAGTCACATCCTGATCCCTTAAGAAAGCAGCCGTCCCGCAACCCAAAAGAAAACCCAAGCAGATGTGTGGCGCAAGCAAGCAGCAGGTCAGATTTTCTGGGTTTTCTATCTCTCTGTGTGTGTGTGTGTGTGTGTGCGTGTCGAATATCCTGGAATTTGGCTTGCCATTTATGGCCCATTGTTAATTGTTCTGTTCTACAAAATGGTGGCATTTCGCGCGCAATTACTGTGACGGTACCTGATTAGCCTAGTGAACTAAGCCATCCAATCCACCCTCTCCCCAGCTCCAACTTTTCTAGCATTTTCCTTTCCCCCTTCTTTTTGTAATGCGCAAGCGACTTTTTGTATACGAAAATAAAAACAACAAACTGGTTGCCATCTTCAAGACAAGCGACGACATACGCCCAAACCAACCAACCGACCGACCGACTTTCATCCCCTCAGCAAGAACAACAACTACCATGAAGGCAGGACAAAAAGTGGATTTCAACACGGTTTCTTCTACACTCAAAGAAACTTGTTTGCCTGTTTCTCTGATTTCCTAATTCGAGTTAATTTGTGAGTCCCACAGAAAAGGGAGAGAAATGGCATCTATTCCTGCTTACTGATGATTTTCGAAGAGACATCTCATGAGGCTGATGACAAAAGTCATTAGAACGATTTTATTGAAAATATTGTCACGAGGGTTTGTTTGTAATGCAATTTTCTTTTTTTTAATATTATAAACCCAGTTTATCAGTGTGGCTTTAGACCTGGTAAATCCACCACAGACCAGATATTCACATTACGCCAAATCCTGAAGAAGACCAATGAGAGAAACATCGAAAATCACCATCTTTTTGTCGATTACAAAGCCGCTTTCGACACACCGATAAGGTCATGGTTTCTTGAAGCCCTGTCTACCCTTGGTATACCAGCAAAGTACGTTCGACTTAGCATGATTACTTTGAGAAGCACTAAAAGCTCCGTCAAAATAGGAACGAACCTCTCCGAGCCTTTTGATACCAAAAGAGGTTTTAGGCAGGGTGATACCTTATCGTGTGACTTCTTTAATCTGCTGATGGAGTACATACTCTGCCGGTGCCCAAATGCCAACAGATCGGGCACCATCTTTAATAAAGATGTAATGCTACTCGCATACGCCGGTGATATTGACATCATCGGAAAGACCGAACGGGCGGTAAGCATGGCGTTTTCAGAGTTTGAGAGGCAGTCGGAACTGATGGGCTTAGCGGTGAACGAGGACAAGACGAAGTACCTAGTATCCTCGAAACAGAAGTACAATAAACGCGTCTTGGGCAATCTGTTGCAATGGGAGAGTACAACTTTAAAGTTGTAGAGGACTTTGTCTACCTCGGAACGATGATAACCGGCGACAACAACATCAGCCTGGAAATCCGAAGAAGAATCACGCTCGCAAACCGATGCTACTACGGGCTCAGTAGGGAGTTTAAGAGCAGAGGCCTCAAGCGAAGAACAAAAATAGCGCTATACAAGTCGCTTATCATCCCAGTCCTGCAATACGGCGCAGAAGCATGGGCAATATCATCAGCGGATGAGGCGGCGATTGGCGTTTTCGAGCGAAAGATTCTTCGCAGGATTTATGGACCTTTGAAAGTTGGCGAGGATTTTCGCATCCGAAAGAATGACGAACTGTATGAGCTCTATGGGGATACTAGTCTGGTCAAGCGCATAAAGCAACAGCGGCTGCGTTGGCTGGGACATGTTACCCGTATGGATGAACAAGCTCCAGCAAAAATGGTCTACAAGAGGAATGCGAAAGAACTGGGACATGGCAAGGTGGGACGACCACCTCTAAGGTGGGACGACCAGATGCGGAAAGATATTTCCAAGCTTGGCGTGAAAAACTGGTGCCAGCTCGCACGGAGCAGAAGCGACTGGCGGACATTGGTTGCAGCGGCCGAGACCGTCGAACGGTTGTGATGCAAGCATCGGGCCAATCAAGAAGAAGAAGAAGAACCCTGCAAACAGCATTCGTCATTTTCACTTTTCATTGAAAATGTCTTTAGGAAGTTGGAGGATTTTTGGACTCCCAAATATTCAGGGACTTATGAAACTGTGTTTGTACTAGAATATTTCGGCTTTAAGAAGATTTAACCGCTATCGAAGTCATTTAAAACTAGGTCAATCAAACGGTGTGAATTACAGCTACCTAGATTGCGAATAACGAATTAACCAACTATAAGCGACCGTAAAATTGAACCGGAAAAGCTAACAACAAAGAACAGTTAACACTAGGCAAAATGGGCCAGTTTATGTAATAATAGTGTCGATCCTTAAAAAATTTTGCTAATTTGGAAAATGGTCGATCATGTATGGATTTTTTTATAATTTGAGCTTAAAGTTGCTTAAAATGCATATTGTGACCATTTGTATGCAGCGTTTTAAGGGGAAAACATATACATACATATGGGTATCCAGATGGTGATTTAATTGGAGGACTACAGCTGGTTCCAAGATAAAGCCAATTTAAAAGCGATTCGCACGCGACAATAAATGGGATTGGTGTTTTTGGCAATCTGTATAAAAGCAAAACTTAGCGAAATCTGTGAAAACTAAATAGAGCGACTAATTTTAAAATATTGTTAAACAACTTTACTATACATAAGTATATATTTGATCGAAAAATATTCTTTATTTTATTCATTTCAAAACAAAATAGGATTTGCTACGCGACACTTCGGTTTCGATTTTGTGTTCTCAATTCTGAATGAAATGGCCTTCTTTTTACTTTTGCAAACCAATGGTCCAAACGAGATTTTTCACTAGACACATAGGAGAGAATTCAATATTTGAAAGGAACGATAGTGGAACAATCAAATATGAGAGAGGCTGACTTTTTTAGGTTTCACTTTTCGGAATGGCTAGGAGGCAAAGCCAAATTTTGGACAAATTAAACAAGAACGAGACAGGCAAGGCTAACTTCGTCTGTGCCAAAGCTCTGATACACTTGAAAAAGCTTGTCTCAACGGTTAGTGACTTCGACCAAACTTCGCAGATCAGCTTAAAAACATTTAATATTACCCATGACCGTGTTTGAGAGCGATAATATTGAGAACAAACCAGTTTTTCTCACTAAAACCCATTTTTCGAACCAACATTTGTATGGCAGCTACAAGAAGTAGTCATCCGATCCGGTCGGTTCCGACATATTAGCAGCGTGCAGTAAAAAGAAGACTCTGTGCAAAGTTTCAGATCGATATCTTCAAAACTGGGGGACTAGTTCGCGTACAAAAAGACAGACGGACGGACAAGGCTTAATCGACTCTGCTCGTCATGCTAATCAAAATATTTATACTTTATGTGGTCGGAGATGATTCCTTCTATGCGTTGCAAACTTCTGGGCAATATTATACGGCCGGGTTCTACAAACCTCTAACAACCCAAAAGCAACACATGGTGGCAACATTGAACTCCAGAGGAAGAGGCAGTAATGCCATATGGAACAAAACAGTTAAAAAGATTACATTTTTGAATTTATTTTTTGTGCACTACACTCACTTGTAAGCCTGTTGCTTGGTTGTCAATGCAAAATAATTATTTGGCGGGTCAGAGTTCATTTTAATTCTTAGCCCGATAAAGTAAAGTATTATTGGCTGAAAAAATTATTTATTAGTTTGGAACTCAGTGCATACCAAAAACGCTTTCAGCATTTGGTTTACAAACTTTGGAAATAATTTGAATCCAACATTTATTTAAATTATTTTGAAGCCACAACGCAATTACTTCCAGTCAGCTGTTTTTTCGCCAGCGACTCCGAGGCTAACTCCGAAAAAAATGAGATCTCCGACATTTGTGGAACACTGACATTTGGATTGGTTGTTTTCGAAAACAACTGACCCCTAAATCTCTAAAGATTTCTGGAACACATCGGATAATACACTTTTGAGTTACAAATTCCTTCACTAACAATTTCTAAATAAATCACATAATTGAGGAAAATGCTTTTGATATACATCTAGCAACAGTAAGGGTGCATAATTTTACAATTACTTTTGATTCCACCGACCATCGAGTAATACTTTTCAAAACGAAAAACTTTTTCGTTTTGGTGTTGCGAGAATATGAATCAATTCCATTTTCGAAAAGTAGCAGTGGGGGTGCAATTGAGAACATGCCTAATTGATCGATTTTAACCACGCTTCAAAAAACTTATCCCAAACAGTTCTTCATTTCATGTTTTCGAAACGACATAATTTTCTACTGCCCAAAAGTATGCAATTCAAAAACTATCCATTTGTATTAAACTCTGATAAAAATAGATCCAACAAGATCCATTGCATACGTATGGGTCGAACAAAAAATGTTGTCATTTCAATCTCAATTGATTTAACCCGAAGAAAATAATTCATTTAATTCCTAGTTAAAGCCTCAGTACTTATTATTTGTTGTTGGGGAAATAGCGCACCGCGACCAATCCTGGTCTATTGTATTCAAGCCCCCGTACTTATAACGACAAAAAAATCATTTCGTCACAGTATTTCATATAATTAGAAACCCTTCTGCCTTGCTTTGATGTTCAAGTGCTGTTAGAAAGTGTTTCTAGTTATGTGAAATACTGTGTCGAAAGGCATTTAATATCGATTTAAGTACAAGGTCTAAGCATTTATTGAAAGAAAGAAAGCCCAAATATATTTGTGCAATATCAACTGCAGGACAACTGATATAAGACGCTTTTGTAGGAACATGAACATGAATCAGAAAAGCCACGTATTCTCATACTTCATATCATATGTGTACTATGAAAATTTTACACTATTTATCATCTTTAAGTCAAAAATCATATTTTAACAGATATTTTCAAAACATTTATCTTTGCTTAAAAAATCGTAGAATTGTTTGGAATAGTTTATTATAAAGTTAAGAGATAGAACTTTAAAATAATATCAAGGAAAGTCAAAACAAAGGTATAGGTTAGCCACAAACTCGCCTAAATCCTAAATTTAAGATCAAATTATCAAAAATGCAGACTTGATGAAAAAATTCAAAAACAGATTCGTGTTCAGAACACAAAAACTGACCATATTACATTGAGTTGATATGGCAAAACCAAAATAAACATTGGGTTGAACGTTTTTTTGGCTGCGGAAGACCCGGTACAGCTAGAAAATATTTTTAAAAATCCCTAAGACATTACGAGATGAATTTATAACTCTGAAATAGAGAATTTTCTATAAATTTTCGTATAGAGCGCATCTCTGCTTCATTAATAAAATAGTGCGTTTGTATATCCCATCGAAACAATCGGTTAAAACGGACCTTTTTGTAAAAGCTTTCGTCACTAGTCTAATTCGCTTTGAATATTGAAAATGCTTTTGTTTTATTCAAAACAATGCAGTTCTAGGATTTGGTTTTGGTTTCAAATTTTCTGGAAGTGTATTTAGGAAACAGAAACCTACCCTTGTCACCCTTGAACATTTCCATTGAAACAGTCTGTCTCAAAACGTGGAAAAAAACACGGACGAACAAGAAGTTAAAGTCCTTCTACACACACACACACACACACACATTCAGCAAGTTGTGTGTGTGTGTGTGTGGGGCAAGATACGACGCAAAAACGGCAAGGGATGAGGATGAGGGTTGTTGTATTTATACAAATTCTCTTGATATGTTTGTATGTATGTATGTATGCATGTAGTAGGTGTACATACAAACAAATCCAAATTGAAAAACGGAATACAACTGCCACAAAATCTCAAAATCTTTCAAATCAATAGTTAAAATCCCCCCAAAAAATATGCAAAACTTTGGATGGATTTATCAGTTGAGTTTGTTGTTGTTGTTAGTGTTGTTGGTACACACCTTTTTTGGCAGCCTCGCAGCCGCTCGCCACGGAACTGCACACCCACCAAACGGTCGTTGTTGTTGTTGTTTTTTTTATTAATTGTTATTTTCAGTTTAGTTTGAATTTTTTTTTTTTGATCAGTTTGTGATTTTTTGCGAGTTTCGGTCCTTGGTACCGACTAGAATAAATGCTGCCACTGAACGACACTTTGAGAGCTCTTCTTATGCGTAATTTTGTTTCATTCGATTCGACATTCGTTTCGTGTATTCCTTTTTGCCGCCGCCGACTAAAAGATACATTCGACTAAAAACACAACATAATACCTGCGAGTGTGTTTGTGAGTGTTGTTGCTTGTGCTGCTGTTGCGGCTGCTTCTGCTTCTGCTTCTGCTACTCATCATCTAGCTAAACAAAAAATAAAATAAGCCCAAATGTATCTCACAGTCAGTTTTTTGATTTTGATGTGCGCGCGCTCCACTCTCTCTCTCTCTCTCTCTTTCACTCTCTCTCTAACTGCGTTTATGCGTGGCTTTGACATATCCTGCATACAACAGTTTACTGTACAAGGAGAGTGTATCCAAATATCGTGTTATAGGTCACCGCATAAACGCAGTATCTGTCTCTCTCTGCTTTGCTTTCAGTGTTCATGATGTGTGTGTGTGTGTGCGAGTGTTTTATCTTCTATTTATTTTCACTTATGCGGCAAAGAACTGCAGCCCCACACACATTTCCCCCCCCACCCTACTCTTCACTAGCATTGAAATAAAATTAACAACAACAACAACATAAAACGAAAATTGAACAACTGTAATTGTAAACTTTGCGCGTTTTTACTTTGGCGTTTTTAGTTTAACTTTAGCCGTCGCCGCGTTTGTTTTTGTTTAGTTTTCCCGAATGTTTTTGACCCACTTCGCTTGGCTAAAAGAGAGAGCGAACTAGGATTTCAAATAGAGTATCTCCAACAACCTTCACGCACGCATTTAAAACTGGACTGGCTGGATATCTCTGGATGCACGTTTATGTTCATGCGCTGACTCTGCTTTGGCTTGGCTTGCTTTTGTTGTTGTTGTTATTTGCGCCCCTGTTTTGAGTCAGCGCATGTAGAGCATGGCCGAATTCTAAAGCATTTTGTGACAAAATCAAAAAATTTTTAATTAAATTATTTAGTTGAGTGAGTTTTATATAAA
>JAEIFU010002073.1:0-51372 GCA_018904235.1 Lordiphosa stackelbergi
TGTCAAAGAATGCGGAAGTTATAGCGGTAAGTAAAATTTAAGCCAAAACAGTTGCCCAATTTACTAAATGTTAAGGATACGACAGGATTCACACAAGTTTGTTTGGAAAATATTTGATTTTCAGTTTTTGCTTGCCATTTGCCTGCTACACCATTTGGCAAGGCAAGTTGAAAATTTGCTTTCGGGTTTGTTGGTTTTCTCTCTCTCCCTCTATTTATCTATCCCTTTCTGGGGCCATGACCGAGTTCGAGTTGTTGATGTTGTGTGTGGCGGCTCATTAAAAGTTTCCTGTTAACAGATTTGTGGTCAATTTAAAGTTATTGTTGACTGGTCGAGGACTTGAGTTAATTGAATTTCAGTTTGGTCTTGGCCAATTGTCCATAGAAAAGCTGTTGAGTTGTTCCGTTGATAAGCAATGTGTGTTCGTTTTGGTTGACATTTTTTCTTTGGTAAAATACTGGGGATTAATTTTTGGCAAAACTACTTTGAATGCGATATTTAAAAAAAAAGACACCCAAAAAGTGGTTTGAAATAGTGTGGTCATAGAAAGACTTTGCACTTGTCTTATGCTTCATCTAATTAAGGCAGCAGCAGCCCGGCAGCATCCCAATCGGTATGCATTTATTATTGGCGAAATCGAAATCGAATAATAAGATTGGTCAAGGTTAAAATCTATGATTAAAACCCAACAACCGTTTGATTAAAATCTCTTTCCGTCAATTCATTTGTGTAAATTTGAATTAAGATAGTAGTCACTGGACACTTCTGGCAACTCTATGCCGACGATGTTAACTTTTTCAGTATAACACGGTCACACTATGACAATAGAGACGCTATGAGTACCACGCGCACACCGCGCCATTTTTCTCTTTCAATAAAGTATAAGTTAACATTTTAACAATTTGGCAAAAACACTTACATATAGGAAGATGCCCAAGCCTAACGTATCCAATCATCATCTATAAAACCCAAAGTCATCTCCATAATTGGTGACCCCGATGTGATATACTAAAAAGATAAAAGCATCGGCAGAGAGATGCAAAAAGTGTGTGCCTAGGGTTGCCACAGTACTCACCCTTGATGGTTTCTTGCCCACTGATGTAAATGATGAACTAAATATCATTTAAAATTATGAAACGGTCAAAAATCCTTCTTATTCGGGGGTGCTACAGAAACCTCTTCCAACCAAATTCCAATTTTTAGGTGACACAGAAATTTCTATTGGTTGGTTCTAAAACTCCAGTGTTTGGTTAGAGATTTAGCAAAGTTCTTTTCTATTAGAAAGGCAGCGGATTAAGGGGGCCAGTAGTTACACCTCATCTTTGGCGCCAACAAATTTTTAAATTTTGATTATATTTGTAACGACCTACACAAATTTCGTTACCGAACACATTAAATGAATACGCAAATGAGGTTTCGTTACGCACTGAATACATTTCCTTTCGAATACTAGCATATATTAACATTGGTCTTATTTACCTATCAGTCGGTGGCCTGCAACCTCAGCCAATGCTTGGTAATCTTAAGGGTGAGTTTTTGTCTCTATTTATTGCATCGCATGTGTTTACAATTTGTACATACATTTTTAGTTTTAATTTTCTTAGTTTTTTTTCCCCCGTGTTTTGAGTTTTTTTTAAAAAAAAAAAAAAAAAATAGAGGGAAGCTAACCCTGGCTGTACCGAAGTTTATATACCCTTGGAGCATGATATATGCTGCCAGTTTTTTATATGGCAAAATACGATATATTTTCATCCAAAAAAAAAAGTTTTTCTCACTAGAACTTACATTTTGGACCGATCGTTCCTATGGCAGCTATATGCTATAGTCATCCGATTTCAATCAAACTTGACAAAATTGTGTGGTAGTATATAATATAGGATCTGTAACAACGTGGAGCGATAAGATTGAAAACAAAAAAGTTTTCTTTTCTTACTTCAAGACTTTTTTCAGACCTATCTTTTTGTATGGCAGCTATACTATATAGTTGCCCGATTTGCATAAAACTTGCTGAAATTATGTGAAAGTATAGAAAACTTATAAATACGGGGGTTGGGAGCGATAGCATTGAAAACAAAAAAGTTTTTCTCACTAAAACTACTTTTCAACCGATCGTTCCTATGGCAGCTATATGCTATAGTCATCCGATCCGGCCGGTTCCGACAAATGTGCATGTATTTATACCAAAAAGACTTCAGGCAAAGTTTGGTTGAGGATAGTTTAAAAACTGACGGAGTAGATAGCATAGAAACAGACGGACAGACGGACGGACGGACGGACGGACGGACAGACGGACAGACGGACAGACGGACATGGCTATATCAACTCAGCTCGTCATGCTGATCAAGAATATATATACTTTATGTGGTCGGAGATGTTTCCTTCTGTGCGTTACAACATCCGGACAATTTTAATATACCCTCTCCAAGGGTATAAAAATATTTATGGAGAATATGACTAAATTCGATTTATGATTTTAAAATTCATCATAAAACATATTACACAATTAAAACATTTTTAGTTAAACATTAAATTAACCCAAAATTAAAAAAGGGGAAATTTTTTGGCGAGAGATTCAGCCCTGTTTTGAGATGGGAACTTTAATTGGAACATCATTTGTTCTAACTAGATATTCTAATAAGAAAATGAAATCTCTCGAAGTTCTGTGGCACTGATGATTTTTCGAGAGATTTACAAACCAACCGTCTGAAAAATATCTAGAGATTTCTCGTGGCACCCCGATTGTGGCTTAAAAACACAATTCTAATGTCCAAAAGATATTTAAGCTCAAGTCTTTCACCATTACGCCGAAATTAGACATAATAGAAAAAAATTCCATTAAATATTTACAGTGTTAAGGGTGTCCGGTGATCCAAATTAATACACATATGTGTAGATTAGTTTAAGCATGTATGTACAGTTTATTTACAGGTTTTGGTTTTAGTTAGTTGTTTTACAATAGTTCTTAGATTGACAAAGGTTACGTCTGTCTCGCACTGATCTACACGTTCGACTTCCTGTATGTATTATATCTATTCGTCTGTGCGTCTACTCACACGACAAAGTGTTGGTAAAGGCAGTTGTCCGTGTTTAACAACGTCTTAACTATTTAAATTCTAACCGGCGGTGGGCTGCCCATAGCCCTTCTACCCGCGCAACCCGGCCCGTTATTTACCTAAACTCGTCGACGCAATAGATATTAGAACAAACACGCGCTGCGTGTCGCGCTGATCAAAAGCAAATGACAAATAATAAGAATGTTGTTGTACTCCTTTCCGTTATTTCTGCTGCCCACCACTGTTCTAAACAAGGATGATTTCAGATTGTCTTCAAATTGTAATTGTTGAAGAAAACTAAATTCAATTAAATATCTATTTCGATTTCTATCATAGGTCGCAATATTTATTAATTTTTTTTTTTTTTTTTTTTTTTTTTTTTTTATTTTTTTTTATTTTTTTTTTTTTTTTGGGAAAAAAACGAGAAAGGCAAAGCTAACTTCGTATGTACCGAAGTTTTGATACACTTGAAATAGCTAGTCACAACGGTTAGCGACTTCGACCAAACTTCGCAAATCAGCTTCAAAACATGACATATTACCCATGACCGTGTTTGAAAGCGGTAATATTGAGAACAAACCAGTTTTTCTCACAAAAACACATTTTTCGAACGAACATTTGTATGGCAGCTACAAGAAGTAGTCATCCGATCCGGTCGGTTCCGACATATTAGCAGCGTGCAGTAAAAAGAAGACCCTGTGCAAAGTTTTAGCTCGATAGCTCCAAAACTGAGGGACTAGTTCGCGTAGAAACAGACAGACGGACAGACGGACGGACGGACAGACGGACGGACAAAGCTTAATCGACTCAGCTCGTCATGCTGATCAAGAATATATATACTTTATGTGGTCGGAGATGATTCCTTCTATGCGTTGCAAACTTCTGGGCAAAATTATAATACACTTTTCAAGTGTATAAAAATACAAAAATATAAATTTGAGTTTGAACCTAACGGACAGCTTCGGCGCCCTCGATCGATATCGATTAATAAACGATAGCTATCGAGGGCAACCCTAAAAGAACTCACAGTGGCGTGAGCCGATAGTGAGCAACGCATATAAAAGGCCGGCACCAGCGCGTGAAACATGGGAGTTTATATACATTTCCATATTAAGTATTGAAAAAGATTATTTGAACCTGGCGCCAATCAAAACAGAGTATACTCGTAGGGATACTTCTGAACTTCAGATTTTGGATTAATTGCATAAGTCATTTTCCGTGACCATTAACAAATACATAATTAATTAAATTCGCCATAGTAAAGTTGCAAACTATAGATTCTATCCACATACTATTATTAAAGAAGACTAGAAAAATTGGGCGTGTTCACCAGCATACACCAATCATCTAACAAAAATCATCAATCAAAAAAAAGTGTTAGTCTGCTGGTGAACGAGTTTGATAGAATTTTTAGGCAACAGAGTTATCGATATATTTTTGCTGGCGGAAGGTTTGAATTTTTGACAACAAACAGCTTAATATAATTAAGAACTGACTACTAAATATTTAGGACCGTCGTCACTAGCACCAACTGCTCCTGGAATTCCCCTTGAATTTTCCTTAAGACTTTGTTAGTCATTAAATGTTTGTTGTAAGCCCGGCCCCGGCGAGAATGTGCACATAAAATAGAATATCCGATGGCCAAATCCACAAAGTGGCAATGGGCTAAGAGCATAGGTGGGTAAATAAGGACAATTCGTTCCTGTCCCGCCACGATCCCGACCACGGCTGTCCCGTCCCGAACCCGACCAACAAAATTTAATTCAATATCGTCGCGCGTCTCTCGGGTCCCGCTGGAATCCCGTCGCGAGCCCATCTCTAGCTATGAGTTCTTAACGATGCACGGGACATCATAAAATAATCCACAAATTTGTTCATTCTATATTTATGTACTGTCCCAACTACTTAGAGCTGGGCAATGGCAAAAAAGATGAAGTAATGTCGCTGTGAGCGACTCCCAAGCCCGCTGCATGCCTGCTAATAAGGCAGTGACCCGTTATGGCCCAGACCAGAAGTAAGATTTTTCCCTTTCGGGTTAAACGAGGACCACGTGACCCTAGCTACCAGGTGCCGGGTTTCATTCCTTGTGATTATCTTGCATGAGGATATGGGCATCCCTAACCAGCTCTTCTCCGGGAGGAGCTGAATGGTATTGCATTGACAAACTGTGATGAGGTGTCCATGTACCCAGATGAGGTGGTTACTACGCGTACGCAGGGCTTCTCCTTTTTGGAGTGGCGGCTTTACAAGATTCCCTCCTCCTGCGCAACAACCAGTAGTGCCTTCAGAGCCTTGCACGAATTTCCGTGACCTACTGGCGAAACCACGTCCTCTGCCATTTCATTTATTAAAAACAAAGAGGATTTCACATTCATTTTGCATTTGCCTTTTCTAAATTGCTTGTTTGTTTACTTCTGACAGCTGTGTGCTATCGATAACAAATCATAAACAAGCAATTCTAACAAACTATTTCTTTGTTAGATTCACATCTAACACAATCACGAAAAAATAGCAAACATGATTGCGCATAATGCCCGTTCACCAGCACAATCTAACAAAAATAGTCGAATTTTTTGTCATCGATTTATGCTGCTGAAATCAAAAATGTGATATTTTCCTGATTATTTAAAAATAAATTTCCGTTTGCTTTCACTTTTGATTATAATTTTGTTCTGGCTTATCACTAATCTTATAAAGTGATAAATTTAATAAAATTTATTCTTGTGAACAACACAAAAAAACTCAAATTTGACCGTAATTTTCCTCACCAATACCTTATTGTCTTCGTAAAAGTGCGATTCTTAAGTACAAAAAATTTTTTGGGATTTTTTTATATTTTTTCTAGGCGTTTAAAAAAAGAAATTTCTTGCATTTTCGTGCAAAAAATTGATTTTTTTTTAAATATATTTGGTCGTTGAATCAAAACTACTTGACCGATTTTAAAACAATGTTTCTACGCTATCATTGGAAGCTGAATTACCTTTCTATTCATGTCTGGTTTGACTCTATCTGACAATTATGAAGTCAGATATGGCTTAAAATGTAAGAGCACCTACTGAAAAAATGAAAAAATTCATATTTCAAAAACGGAGCCAAGAAAAATTTTTTGAAATTGATTTTTGAGATCACCATTCCAAACTACACTACAACAAATTTTCAGTTGAAATGGGTCAATTATTTCTTTAATTTTTGTAAGCTAATTTCGATCAGCTCACTGACAAAACAGAAAAAACGAAGAACACACAGTCTCTCACTGAGCCGAACACTTTATTTCCCTCCTCGTATGTTCTCTCTTGAGTATTTTTGTTTGAGCCAATAACAACTTAAAGGGACACTTTTGAGCAAACAGAACAAAATAAGCGTCTCCGAATAGTGTTTTTATTTTGTTTTGTTCCTGTGGCAGGCAATGGGCTTGTGTATGTACAATGTTCTTAAACAAATGAATGCACCTAATAAGTAGGCGTTAAGCAAAAACATAAATTAATATACTCTGCTTTTTTGGACTAATAACACTATATATTTTCTCTTACTCTACATATACAAAGATCGTTGATCACACTCCCACTCAAAATCACGCATACATAAGCAAACGAGAGCGTAAGTTAAAGTCGGCTCTAACCGACTTCGATATACCCGTTACTCATGAAAAAAACATGTTTAACAGTGTTCCTGCGTTCCTTAGTGTGACCATCCGAAAAGTATGCAAAATTTTTTTTGGGGTGGTAGTGGTGTTTGCGGGGGGGTGGGGGGCTTGGTTTACTTGTTTGCTCATAACTTGAGAACCTTGAAAAAATTTAAAACAAACTTGATCTGCGTGCAGATAAAAGAAGCATTTGTCCCATACATGTCAAACCTCTATCTCTTACCATCTCTGAGATCTAGGTGTTCATACAGACAGACGGACAAGTTTATATCGTCTCGGCTGTTGATGCTGATCAAAAATATATATTCTTTATATGGGCGGAAATGATTCCTTCTGCCTGTTACATACATTTGCACGACTTTAGTATACCCTTTTTACTCTTCGAGCAACGGGTATAAAGACACTTTGGAAGTTTGCTCTCCAAAAAAGCGCTCTTTGGTTGAGCAGATCGTCTTTTGGGCGAAAACAAAATTGTGTCCGTAACAGAACTGTTTTTTGCAGACATACTGAACCTGTCGACAGTTTTTTGCGAGCTCCGATTTCTATATTATTAAAAATAAATTTTTATTCCCTTTCAGAAATATACAGATGAGCGATTAAAGAAAATACACGACACATTGGTGGGCATTAAAATCATCAAACTAAATGCCTGGGATGAAGTATTTCTTAAAAAGATACAAGGAGCACGCAATAAGGAGCTCAAGTATCTCAACAAGGATGCCTTGTACTGGACATTGATGAGTAAGTGTGGGCTAATCAAATGGTAAACTTTAATTGATTTGTCACTATCCCTCCAGCCATACTCACACACATTTCCACTGTACTGATCACCTTCGTCACGCTGGCCGTTTACGTTTGCCTGCCACGGGAGGAGTCACACTCAGACTTTAATGCCAGTCGCTTATTTTCGGCCTTGGCTTTGTTCCAACAGCTGACCGTTCCGCTGTTGATCTTTCCCATTACCGTGCCCATTATAATAGCGGCGCGAGTTTCTACACGTCGATTGGAACGATTTTTTCAAGCTCATGAGATACAGAAACAATTTGAGGGCATTCGGAATATGGCACGCATATTGAGTAAAAGCGATGCTTCACTGGATATGTATGAGACGCAGGAGAAGTCCAATTTGACCATGCGAACTGCTCAGGCGGAGAATAAGTTGAATGAGCAGCGTTTGAAGTTGCGAATTCGCATTCCTGATCAGCAGGCAGCAACGGAAGCGGCTCCTTTAGCTCAATCCGAACCCATTACACCACTGTTGCAGGACAATGGAGAGCCGGCGGAGGACAAAACTCTGGTCTCATTTGCTCACCATAAAATAGTGCAACAGCGTCGCGAGTTACTCCGCAATACGCCATATGTGGCCATAAGACCACCTAAGCTAAGCGGTATGACGGCGGAGAGATCACTTGAGTTTTCGGTATTACGTGCCCGAAACACGGATAGTTGGCGACGCGATTCGCTGTTACTTAAAATGTCCGATGACATTGCCGTCTCGATCAACGATGGCCGCTTCAAATGTGAACCACAACTGCATGTACCAGAGATGGCCATACCCAAGGGAAAGCTAACAATGATTGTGGGCAAAAATGGCAGTGGAAAGACATCACTATTGTCGGCTCTACTTATGGAAATGCCATTGGTGGCTGGAAATATGTTTTGGCACAAGTAAGTACATTTGGAAAAACAAAACAGTTTGGTACAAGAGGCCTAGATTCCTTGGCTAACAAGGAAATTTTAAACTGCACTTCTTGATCAATGTAGTTCAGTGGGTTTTTTATTAACGTTGTGATTACGTCAGTAGTGACTGATCACTGTATCTAATATCTTTCATTGGGCCGATCGGACGAAAAATTTAGCTTCTTTACAGAAACACATTTTCAAAAAAGTTATCAACATCTCTGAAAGTGTAGTATCCTGTCTTCATTTTGCTGCTTAATCATTTGTACAAAGTGAACACTCTAAATATCTAATGTTGGCAGGGGTTGAAATTTCATGCATATCAAATTGACTGTAAATGCTTGAATTACGCAAACTATTGATGTGTTCAGAGCGGAGGTCCACCAGATGTTTTGTGGCCTCTTCATTTCAATTGCAACTACATAATGAGTCTTAACTTTCTGTAATTCATTGTGCTATTATTTAAATTGTTGTTTCCGTTTTTTCAGGCTTAAAAAAAGTATCGACTATCGAACAATCGAATGGCTATCGAGTAATGTGAATACATTTTCTCAAAATTCACTTTTCTGCCCACTCCAGTGACTATATAAAATAGCATGGGAAAATGCGAATGCGAAGTGCACGATGCAGTTCTAGTGAGGACTGCTGGATGAGAAAATTTTTCCTTTTTACTTTTTCTTAAACTCGCGATTGTTTTTAATTTTAGTCTCGCTTAATTTGGTCGAAGTCAGATGACGATAGTTTGGAGTTATCGTCCATTTGTATACAAAAAGTATTTTCAAAAGTATAAAAACTGAGGCACAGTTGAAGTTCGTTATCGATTAGTTTATGAACATTGGATTCAAGGCTACGCAACTCAAAAACCGCGAAATTCGAAAATATTAAAGGTATTAAAAGGCGCTGAGGTTAGAGACAAGAGGCTGTAAGTAGAGGTGTAGACCAGGCACAAAAAAAAAATTTTTGAGCTAGATTTTTAAGTAATAGATATGTGGCAAATATAGAGAAGTTTTAGACCGAACGAGCAAAAGTGTGGTTCAAACGAAAAATTGCCAAAATTTGACAAATTCGTTAGAGTAACTTTCACGTAAACCCTTACGTAAGTGGAACTATTGCTATGGTAAATCTAACCGAAAATCTCGTTTAAAAATGCGCCAACCGACATAAATAAGTAATATTTACCGATGTTTACAGTAAGTACCTTTCTTACTGAGTTCACAGTAATTTTACCATACAATTGGTAATTTGACAGCTGTTGCACAACTGTACAACAGTAGGGTGGGATACTGTTTTAGCTGTCACAAGTTGGCAATCTACTTGAGCTCATCGCAGAGCAGAAGAGGCAACCCCACTACTCCCCCACCCCAAATTTGGTTCTGAAACAATTATTGGAATTAAACAAATATTTATTAAACTTTTACTTAATCTGGGGGGACTCGAACTCGGGGCCATTGGTCTCAATCACGATTGGAAGCACGTCTTTACCAGTTACGCTACGCGCCCGTTGAAAGCAACGCCTCTAACATATTACTTGTATTAAATCTGCCTAAACATATGCACCAAAAATTTCTTGAATATCGCATAAATGAGACCACTAGTAATTCTCAAGTTCTAATTCGGTTAAAATGCTCTATAAAAGACCAACTGAAATTTGCTAAGTCAACAATTTTCGCGGTTAGATTTGCCGTCGGAACAGTTAATCGGTGCATCAAACACATTCAAAAAGTTATACTATATGTGCGGTTAGATTAACTTGTGGGTACAGTTAATTGCTGCAAAGCAAAAGCAAAGTATGAGATGAAAAAATCACGTCAGAGTTACTAATTCTATGGTAAAGTTACTGTAGTCGCAGTAACTTATTAAAACAAAGAAAAAGTTGACAAGATATTTGTAGTTAATTTAACTAGGAGTACAGTTGTTAAATGCAACAACAAAACTCGTGCTAAAATAAAAACGTAAAGCTTACATATTTCTTCAGTAGATTTTACTGTTAGCACAGTTACAAAACAACAACAAAACCACATGCATAAAAAATTTGTAAAAAAGTTACTGTCAGCGTAGTTAATTTTACCCACCAGATTTTTGTGTGTATAAACTATATATGGGACATTCCATATCAACTCGGCCACCCCATTTGTTTTATTTCCAAAAAATTTTTAATGGCTATTATTTTGAAGTACTATACATATATGAAAATACCCCAAATAGTTTTTACCCTACCGTCAATAGTTCTTAAGATTAACCGGAAACACATAAAATTTAAAAAAATATCGTAACTTTTCAACGGTGCATCGGATTTAATCGAACCAAAGACGCTTTTTCGCTATTTTCTCGAGAACTTTTCGATAAAAATGTGAGACTGCAATCAAAGCCATCGGAAGTATTTTTTCCTTAAAAAATCAATATTTTGTTTTTCTGTATTTGATCCGAATATTTTTTCTCAGAAACAGCATATTTTTATGTACATTTCACAACTTATTTCAAGATGGAAGACAGCCTGAGAGGGCGGAAATAATTTTTTTGTAGATTAAATTTTTCTTCGGTTTGAATGTTTTTTCAAATATTATGTCGTAAAAAATTAACAATTAATCAAATTTCTGTTAAATTTTGTTCCCCGAGCTATAAAACTTTTATTACCCATGTAAATAATCCAAGTTCTGGCCAAAGAAAATAAGAAAACAAACAAAAGAAGAAAAATTCAATGTTTTTTCTATTACAATTGGTTAGTCAAAATTCAAAAGTTTATCAGTGTTTCGTTGCGTCCGCTGCTTTTTTTTGCAGAATAACGCTTGATTAGCAATCGAAGGAAGAAGGTGATGTGCTCGACCTGATCGCAAAGAACTGTCCATCGAATCAGAGAAAGAGTGTTCTTCGGGATTCGTAGCCTTGCAGCCTTGGTTCGACAACGACGGCAAATTTTCGCAGTTTTTGGTACAAAGGGAAACTTTGCGTGGATTGGTGGGGAAAACGTTCGTAGATTTATTCCAAAGTGTCTTTTCTCACCGAGCGTCCCCATTGGATTTGCACATCTATCGCTGTGTGGCATTCTACCGACCAAGCGTGAATAAAAGACAAATAAAATAAATGGTCTATAATATCGACTTACGCTATTAATTTATGTTTAACGACAGAATATAGTTAGCTTTCTTTTTCAATATGGAATATTTTAATCTTTGATTAACCATTTATGTGGGAATGGGAATGATAAGGACTAGTTTAGCCAAAGTTGAAATTTTGAACTTTTCTTCTTTTGTTTGTTTACTTGGGTCAGAATTTGGATTATTTACATGGGTAATAAAAGTTTTATTGCTCGGTGAGCATAATTTAACAGAAATTTGATTAATTGTTAATTTTTTTGCCAACAATTTTTTTAATAATTCCATAATTATTTTTTTTAAATATTTTTTTTTTTTTTTTTCCTTTTTTTTTATTTTATTATATATAATAGTTTAATTTTTTATACCGTTTTATATTTTTATTTTTTTTTTTTATATACGATATATTCATCCGATTTGATCAAACTCTCTAAAATTGTGTTGGGACGGCTAATATTTATAACTGAAACGTACAAAGACGCTACCATTAAAAACAAAAAAGTTTTTCTCACTAAAACTATTTTTTCGACCGATCATTCCTATGGCAGCTATATGCTATAGTCATCCGATTTTGATTAGACTTGACAGAATTATGTGTTAGCATATCATATTGATCAGTAACGAGTTTGGGAGCGATAGCATTGAAAAAAAAAAAGTTTTTCATACTAAAACTTTTTTCAGACCAATCTTTTGTATGGCAGCTATACTATATAGTTGCCCGATTTGCATTAAACTTGCTGAAATTATGTGAAAGCATAAAAAACTCATAAATACGAGGTTTGGGATCGATAGGATTGAAAACAAAAAAGTTTTTCTCACTAGAACTACTGTATCAACCGAACGTTCCTATGGCAGCTATATGCTATAGTCATCCGATCCGGCCGGTTCCGACAAATGTGCAGCGTATTTGTACCAAAAGACTTCGTGCAAAGTTTGGTTAAGATAGCTTTAAAACTGACGGAGGAGAAAGCATAGAAACAGACGGACAGACGGACGGAGGGACAGTCGGACATACGGACGGACAGACGGACATGGATATATCAACTCGTTCTTAGCCGCTGATCAAGAATATATATACTTTGTGTGGTCGGAGATCTTTCTTTTGTTTTTTTTTAAAAACCGGACAATTTTAATATACCCAAGTTAAAAATATTTTTATTTTTTTTGTTGAAATGTATTATATTTTTATTTTTATTTTTGTTTTATTTTTTTGATTATTTTTTATTTTTTTTGGTATAAATTTGTTTTAATGTTATATTATTTAAGTGTAAAATTTTATAATTTATTTTTTATATTAGTATCTAAAATATTGGGAAGTATGCAATCTTTCGTATGATTTAAGATTACATTGAAGATTTAAGAGCTGGCAATTAGGGATTTAAAGAAATTTTATCAACTGCAAAAATAATTTAAAAGAGGTTTGGAGGTTAACAAAAACGGGTAAATCGACGGGTAATATATGAGGTGTAAACGGACCAAAAATTGCAAAATTTGAAAAATTATCAAGAAGCTTTCATAAATGGCAATTGTTAAGTCAGCTTCATTTCTTCGTTTTGTGTTAAAAATTCTAAAGAACCCCGGGTACCTGCTAGTAGATATTTATCTACAGTCGAACTTCTCTATTATAAGCATCCGTACTACGAAGTTCTCTATATAATGAACTCGTTTACTGAACCTTGCAATTTAAAGAATTTTTTTTGGTCCCCTTGAGATTTGCTATATGAAAGTTTCAAAATTATTTTTTTTAATTTTTTTATTTGTATATTATAATTCAAATGTTTGTTAAAACATTGGAAGAATCTTCCATTTTTGAAGTTTTAAGCTCCAAGCTCTAAGTAGAGTGTCATAGGCTGATTTTGCGAAATATTTGCAACCATCTACAAAAAATTATATATCTTAAAAATATATTTTCCTCACAGAAATTGTTTTAAAAATTTTTGTCTAATGGGAAATTTTATTGAAAAATGGCGCCTAGAAGGAAGTTTTAAAAATTGTCTGCCTGTAAATTAAAGCTTAAAGAAAGAATTTTCTTTTGTATTAGTTTGATAGAAGTTTCCTATTATTAACTAGGTTTTCTCAACTTGAATGTGTGCTCTGGCCTACCAGTTGCCAGTTGCTGTTGTGCCAGATTACGCACGTTTTGTTGTCTGTCCACAACAGCAGAAGCAGGAGCAGGAGCAGCGACAACAGCAGCTATACGCCTTCTCATGTAAATATTTTTAGTTATTTATGTGCACATTTTCAGTTGTGTCAACAGCAGCTGCCCTCGTTCCACTGTGCCAGATGTTCACCTTGGCTTGTTTGCTCATTTACCACTTTTAATTGCATAATTTTAGGCGCCCGTGGCGCTATGTAGTCTTTTCAGAAGGAAAATACTTTTTGAATTGAATTTTCAAGGTTACGCTGGTGGGCAAAACTTTAATTGCATTCACATATCCATAAAATCCTAATGGCAAGTTGGCAAACAATTTGGAAAGTATAATAGAAAAACAATGAAAGCTTAGGCACGTGTGTTCTTTACTTCTCTGTCTATAGCATTTAATTAAAGTTTTGCAATTTCGCTTTTCAGCCCAAGTACACATGTGTGTGTGTGCGGGTTGGCTTGCCAATTTGGTAAAGCATACAAAAAGCGGGTGCCTGCAAGTTTTCTTGGCCTTCAACTCAGCCATAAATAAAATGCAATAAACGTCTCCTTCTCCTTTTCGATTTCCTTTACACTTTTCCGACTCCTGCTACACCCACGCAGCAGCTGAAGCGTTTTCAATAAATTTTCTTATACTTTATGTGGTGTGCGTGTGTAACATTTCACATTTCAATTCTCCAGTTGTAGTTTTGTTAGGGAACGCCATTGCCTACTTTTGGGGCTGCCATTAAAATGCATTGCCATAATGTGCATTTTATATGCAAATCAGTTACAATGGGCTTTACATACAGACTTATTGCTTCCAAAAACATGTTCAATAGTTTTTAAGTGAATTCATTGCATGCAAGTGATTTGATTTTGATTTGTATATTCAAACTAAAATTCATAGTAGCTTACCAATTTGTTTACAAAAGAAGCCCAATTGTGCAATGGGACTTCATTAAAAAGAGGGCTACATTGTACGAAGATTTTAACTTTTAAAATTTAATAACTTTGATGTGGATATTGCTTACAAACACAACATTGCATACACACGATTGCAGCATTTATTTCTATTTTTATAATGTGAGGAATGAAAATAATAGCTGCACATTTAGCCAAAACTTGTTGATCATTAAGGACTTTACTATGTAAACAATGAAAATGATGGCTGCACATTTAGACAAACGTGACATAACAAATGAGAGGTAGTCAGCCTCAGACCATTGATTTTTTTTTATTGATTTTTAAAACAAAATTCAGAAATTTTTTAAGCGCATTTCTACTAAAAGGTCCGCCGAGACCAACAAATTAAAAGTGGTTAGAAATACTATATTTAACCATATTTTCATTGGGAAATAATAAATTGAACTTGTGTTATCTTGTATTGATTCATAATCCATAATGGTGCTAATACGGGCTAAGTAGCGAGTGCAAGAGCAGAGACCTCACGCGAGAACAAAAATAGCTTTATACAAGTCGCTTATCATCCCTGTCCTGCAATAGGGCGCAGAAGTATGGACCATGACAGCAACGGATGAAGCGGCGATTGGCGTGTTTGAACGAAAATTCTTCGGAGGATTTATGGACCTTTAAAAGTTTGCGATGATTTCCGCATTCAAAAGGCGAAAACAAAGGCTCTACTTTCATAGTTTTTGATGTAAAACACACCCAGAGAAATCTAGCACGATTCGGCGAGACAGAAATCGGCTTCAATTTAGATTTTTTCTTTTTGATTTTTTAGGGCGAAAACTGCTTGCTTAGGAGAAGATAATTAATGTTGACTTCGAACGTTTCAGAAATTCGTGCTTGATTTCAGTATTTTCGGCTTTGATCCGAGAATATTCCGTCTTACCGTACTTTTGATATCAAGCACGATCGTCTTGGTTTTTTCTCTGAGTGCATCTTTAATTTCGGTACGGAAGATTTTAGAAGAAGAAAAATTTTATTTCAGCGTCACGTGACTTGATAGTGACTAAACAGTGACTTGACAGTGACTGAACGGTGACTAAGCAGTGTCTTCACAGTGACTTGACTTAACAGTGACTAATCAGTGACTAATCAGTGACTAAACAGTGACTTGACAGTGACTGTACCATGACTAAGCAGTGTCTTGACAGAGACTTGACTTAACAGTGACCACACAGTGACTACGCAGTGACTGAACAGTGATTTGACAGTGACTGAACAATGACTTGACAAAGACTTGACAGTGACTTGACAGTGACTAAACAGTAACTGAACAGGGACTAAACAGCGACTACACAGTGACTTGACAGTGACTAAACAGTGATTTGATAGTGACTAAACAGTGACTTGACAGTGACTGAACGGTGACTAAGCAGTGTCTTGACAGTGACTTGACTTAACAGTGATTTGACTTAGCAGTGATTTGACTTAACAGTGACTACACAATGACTAAACAGTGACTGAACAGTGACTGAACAGTGATTTGACAGTAACTAGTCAGTGACCGAACAATGACGTGACAAGAACAATGACGTGACAAAGACTTGACAGTGACTTAACAGTGACTAAGCAGTGACTTAACACTGACTAAACAGTGACTAAATAGTCCTTAAACAGCCCCTAAACAGCTCTTAAACTTACAATCATGTTTCACATCAAAGCCTCGTGAGTGTTAACAACACTCACACCTTTTTTTGGATAGTATTATAATTGTACAGTTTCAACTGCACTTCATTTTCTGCATAATTTTCTGCATAATTTTTTGTTCAACATGAATTGCAAAATATATAAATTAACTGCGTCTTCTTTTTATCATCAAGCTACACGAAATTCTAAAATTTTAGGTTGAGCACAAATGCCTTTGACAGTCCAACAAAATTCCAGCGCGATTTATATTTTAAAATCTATTTCAACAATAAACACGACTTTATACAAAATTCAACAAATTTTGTCAACGAATCAGTTGCGTTGTCTAACTCGTCCGATTTCGATTTTAAAGAAAACGGGAATGGGATGCTTGTCCGATTGCTGTACAGGTAAAAAAGGTTTAGGCCAATATAAATGCCTCTGCTGACCGAAAATTTTTTTTGTTTACGTTTGGGGAAAAATTTGAGAAGATTTTTTAAGAGCATACCGAAACTAAAAAATCCCCAACGACTTGGTCCTATCTATTAAACAGTCCATATATAAAATTTTGTTTTATATCTTGAGCAAAGTTAAAGATATAAACTAGAGGAAAAAAATCATGAACAGACTGACCCAAAAAATTAGCATCTATACTCAAAGGTCAAAAATTTCAAATTTTGCCTTCTTCATGTTTTTCAAACTTTCTGCGAAATTATCCCAAACAACAATATAAACAAATCTCTTGTACACGCCAGCTTCATACGAACACCCTTTCATACCGTTTTGATACATAAAATTGGGAATCCCTTCAAAGTTCATCAAGACTGCTGTTAAAAGTAGTGCCGAAATCTTTGATTGCTTAAAAACTCAGCGATGCAAAAATTAAAGCCGGAAATTATGTAATTTTAATTATTTTTATATCTGATTTAGCTGATTTTGCATTAAACAGGTGTTCTGACTGGACCAGATACATATCAGAAAATTAATGAAAAGCGATGACTTCACCACAGTGCTCAAAAAGCATCACCGGCAAGCATGGGACGTTCTTAAACCTGTGATTCAGAACGTTTTAGGAAAGCACCGAGCTGAGCCAGATGAAGTTAGGAAATTAGTGGCAAGAATGCTCAAGTGTTTGAGCGTATCAACGTATCGATGACTTTAAAATTGCATTTTTTGCATTACTATCTGGATGTTTTTCTGAAACAATTACCCACAGAATCGGACGAACAAGGGGAGCGATTTCACCAGGTTACAATGCCAATGGAAAAAGATATCAAGGCAGAAGCTAAATGCATTGCTCTCGGAGGTTTGTTGGTGGAGCCACAAAGTATGCCAGTATGAGGATGAAGGCGTCGAAAACCTAGAAGACACTGCAGTAGTGAAAACACGAATAGATCTATGCCTTTGGATCATCTTTTTAGTTCTGGAAGTACAGAGTCAGTCCATGAACCAACATCAAAAATATTAAAACCTTAACCTTTGTTAAAATTAGTTTTTTCCTATTTTTTAACTTTAACACACTGAGAACTAAAGTTCATTGAATGAATACAAAGTGTTATCTAGAAAAGATAACTTTTATAGTATTAAAACGGTATGAAGAGTGTTCGTATGAAGCTGGCCGAACAAGAGATTTGTTTATATTGTTGTTTGGGATAATTTCCGCAGAAGAAAGGTTTTTCAAATTCCCAGTAGTTTAGCCGTTTCTTTGGCAAAAAACATGAAAAAATTGCATTTTTTTGGGAAGCTTTGTTTACATCTTTAACTTTGCTCATCAAAAGTACCTTAACGATGTTATAGGACCCAAGTCCTTTGGGGGATTTGTTTTTAAAAATATCGCGGTCCGAAGGCGTAACCAGAAAAAGACATTAAAAAAGTTGCACAGTGTAATACAAAAATCACGATTTTTTTGTGAAATTTTCTAAAATTAAATCAATTTTTTCAATTAAATAATGAAAATTTAAATAAAACAGTGAGAAAGTCGGTCAAGCCCGACTATATTTATACTCTGTACCTAGAGTAAGAGATAAATGCAGAGCTGCTGCTGCGCTCATCTCTGAGTTTCTTTTTCTCTCTCCCCTCTCTCTCTCTCTCTCTCTCTCTCTATCTAAGATTGCGCGTTGGTTGTGCATGGGTGGGAGTGGGTTGGAGGGGGGTGATTCACTTATTTGCTCATAACTTGAGAACCGCTCATCCGATCTTTATCATTTCTTCGGCAAATTGATACATATTGCTAATGACTAACTATCTCTAGAAGGTACAAATCATCTATCTAAAAAACTGTGGGAGAAAAATTGAAAATAAACTTGATCTGCCTGCAAGTATAAGAAACATTTGTCCCATACATGTCAAACCTCTATCTCTTACCGTCTCTGAGATCTGTTTGTTCATACGGACGGACAGACGAACGGACAGACGGACATGGCTATATCGACTCGGCTGTTGATGCTGATCAAGAATATATATACTTTATAGGGTCGGAAGTGATTCCTTCTCCCTGTTACATACTTTTGCACAAACTTATTATACTTTTTACAGAGTATAAAAATCATGCGATTTTTGTATTTAGCATATATAAGAAAAATTAAAAAAAGAACCCTAAAAATTTTATCTAAAAACTAGTTTTGCGGTCTTATTTCATTTCTTCTTTTGAGGACTAATTTCATTTTGAAATTTTATTCAGGAAATAATGCCCAAAAAAGGAAATAACGTCCAAAATTTTATTAAAAAGGGTGGTTTTAGTTTTCTATATAAATTGTTGGGGCCTTATTTCATTTTATTTTTAGGGCCTTTTTCGCAGAGCCCTCAATAAGTAATCATTGAAAACTTTTACGAGATGTGCAGAGCAAATTATTAAATTTTTCCCACAAGTGTAACATAATTTCAAATCAAAAAATGTTGTACACGTCATTTGTATTTTGCTATTGAATTTAAGCTTTGTGCTTAAATCGCTCAAAAATTGTCATGTTTTTTTTTTAGTTTATTTGACATTTGACCAAAATTATTCACATATTTGTAGAACAAAACCGGAATTTTAAAAATTATTTAAAAATAAAACATGGATGATCGAGGCGACTTAAATGTAAAAAATTTCTTTATAATTCGCGGTCTATCGATGACAACTTTTTCAAAATTGTTGTTAAGTAGGGTCAAATTTACTAATTTGTCTTAAGATTCTTCTAGCTTAGTATAGGATTTTGCATATATTCCATGTCCAGTTGACCAGTTTAACCCCCAAAACTTATAGCTGCAATGGAATAAAATTAGGTATAAAAAAGCATCCATACGATACCATGAGAAACTATGTAATATAAAATTGGCTATACAGCCCCAAAGGGCCAAGGCAATCTTCTCTCAGTCTCTTAACGTGTGTGCTTATAATTTTTCGCACAAGGGAAACGAACTAAGACTTTAAAGCCGAAACCGAACGGCAATGTTTGAAATGCTTTTTTCTTGGCTAGTTACTTCACAGCTGGCGCCAATAACTGGTGAAGGTGAACGGAAGTGTAAAGAAGCCACAAAAAGTAGCAAAAAAGCCATAAAGTGTGTGAAGTGCTGCCCATCGGTGTTGTAGCCTGTGATGACTCGACTATCGTTCCGTATCATCCAATCTTCATCATTGCTTCAGCAAATCGATAAATAATCTTGATTACTAAATATCTCTAGAAGTTAAGAACCATCTATCTACAAAACTGTGGGAGATATGACTTTTTTTTTCCTATTTGAGGGGGCGTGGCAAAAACTAAAAATAAATTTAATCTGTCTGCAAGTAAAAAAAAAATATACATCACATACATGTCAAACCTCTCTTACCATATCTGAGAACTCTTCGTTCATTCGGGCAGACTGACGGACATGGCCATATCGACTCGTTTTAGCAGTTATTAGACTAAAGAGCCAGTATCGATGAAAATATACATACTAGAAGATATATTATTACTAAATCTGAACTATGAACCTTAATTTAAGTTCTTTCAAATCTATATATCTCCTAAATTTTGAGTTTATTAAAAATAAAATGTTTATTGTAACTAATAACCTAATGATATGTTTATAAATAATCTGACTACATTTTCCAAAAATATATTTCTTTAGTTTGTTAAATGAATACAGCGCAAACCGAACCGAAATCACGGTTCAGTTAGCACCAAAAAAATAAAAAAATTGTGCGAACCACTGAACCGAACCGGTAATTATATCCGAGCAGTTTGCACCTGCAGCAAAGCTAGGTTATACAGACATCAAAAAATCAACCTGCCCTGTTGAATCAGCGATGGCCCCCTGTCCCGCAGGGGACGAGCACATTTTGCTATACACACCAACCGAGGCTAGTGTCAAGATAGCAAACAGCTTTTCAGTCGCTGGCTAGAGATCGATGAAGCAAGTCAGATTTGGTTTACCTGAAATAATTTGTACTTAAAAGGAGTAAACGACGAATGAGCGAAGACTTAAAAATTCTTGCTGTAAGCCATTTGTTTAAGGATCTTCGAATATAATAGGTAGTTCTGGCTGGCCCCATGTAGGGGGGGCCACACATAGAATTTACGGTCCTTAGTGAGGTTCGATTATAATAAAATTAATATACTTTTAATGACTACAAACATAAAATCGTTTGCTCTTTAGTCTTTGATGAAGCCCTAAACACACACAGCGTTATCTATTTACATCCACAAGTAGTGCGGTCCTTAAAGCCATTATTGTAAATTAAATTAATTGTCGACACCCACAGAGTCGTATATATTAAATCGCAGCCATTTCCATGCAAAGCACTTGAAATGATTTGTCATATTACCATGATTTGGTTGCATATTTGCGGTTTGACGATTTCGCGGTCGTCAAGAAAACCAATCACTTTATCTGCAAACTCACGCAGGAGACTTAATTATTGTACCCCAGGGCGTGCGTGTGTGTGTTTAATATGGTGTCTAGATTGCGGTTTATGCGCCCAGCGGTGAGCACCGCAGTGAAAGTTATCATCTAAGCCTCTTAACTAAATTGCAGCTAATTAATTGAAGTCACTCGCATTTGCGACAATTAGCAACGTCATGTAAAAGCAAACGCTTTCACATGTGTTATGGGCATATTACATATGAATCATATGTGTGAGTGGGAAGTCTGCAGTTTAAATCAGGTCAAATGATTGTGGATTAAAAGCATTTTAGGTAAAAGCAGCTTAAATGTTTGCTGATTTAATTAAAGAAACTGAAAGACGTAAAAAGACTTTGGCCTCAATAATTCTCACCCTCTTGGCCAGAATTGCAAATAAAGTTTGAGAAACTTTTTCATAACTACTTACTTTATAGCTGACAAAGGTGACCGCTGCATAAAAACTAAAAGACTTTTTGTTATTAAATGTTCCGAACACAGGTAGACAAACTGACCAATTATATTAAATCCAGGGCTTGAAAAGCTTTAGATCTGAAACTGAGTTCTTTAAATTTATAAATTTGTTTCGATGTTATATATACAGAGGGAAAAAACCGACAACATTGGTCTCAAAATGAGCACAAACGTTACCAAAAAAGGTGCATGAATGGTTTTTCTCACCTCAAATACAGTTTTTTAAGAACGCAAAAACTCAAATTAAGTTGATAGTGCTTCAATTTTAAAAACTTGATTTGAGTTGATATTGTAACGTTTTCCAGAACATTTTAAACTCAATTGGGGAAAAAATTTGATTGATTTTTTACCAGGTATGAGTGGATTGCTCACATTTGGGGTTAAGGCCTGATTCCAGATGACATAAAAATCAATTTTTTTGTTGAAGTTCACATGAATTGAAACACTCTTGAACAGTTTTGAAATCTGAATGCTGTTGAAAAGCATTCCTATTTGAATGAAGTATTGTGCCGAAATAAAAATTTATGTCATCTGGAATCAGGCCTTTAATAGGGAACGTGTGGACATGCCTCTTGGGATTGGAAGGAAAGGGGGGCAAGAGGCTCCTGAAGCAAAACTATATATTCCGCTTGTACAATAATTTTCTACGATTTGATTTAAGTTGTTCCAAACACAGCTTGACTGGGACCCGGTACCTTCTGCACTTAACGTATGGAATGACGCTCCAACACACTCAGCCGTTGCAAACTTTTGCAGATTCTCATCTGGAGGGCTACTTATGTATGCTTGGCTCACAAGAAGTTGTGTTGAAAAAAAAAAACAAGAGAGAAATCAAAGAGAAAGCCAACTCGCTCTTTCTCGCTCTCTCTCTCTCTCTCTTGTATCTTTCTCTGCCAAAACCAGGTTTTGGGGTTGTATAAAACAAATATTATCCGATTGAGATCAACTTTACTCATTCCAGCAAAAATTGGATCATTTGTTGTCTGGAATTTTGACAACGTCTTGTTCTTATTCAAAGAGACTAATTTTCTGAATTGGTTTGTTCCCTCTGCATACGTTTGCCGCAAAGCCTTATTTTAATCTTAAAATATCTAATCTTGGATTTTTGTTAAATTCTATGAAATATACTGAATTTTTTGAGCCATGTGCTGCAAAGAACTTGAAAAACAATGGCTTTTCATACGAGACAAGTCCGTTGTACCGTTGAGATTAATAATAGTCTAGAATAGCATTTAGCATCTATATTTAAATAAAGCTCTTTAATACCCAGACAAAGACAAGTCGCCAAAGAACAATAATCGCTTTTGTATTTTTAGTTAGTAAGTTTATTTCTTGTTGGGATTAAATTTTTTGTCCTATGAGAAGAAGCAAAGTTAAGCATTCGGAACAGGTAGGAAGGTTCACCGGAGTTAATTATTTTGTGCAGGAAAATTAACACTCGTAAGCTAATCCATGAATTTAGAGGTATATTAAATATTCTCTCTGCAAATTGTGATATGTGGTCCGATCGTTTTTTGGCATATATATATTTGGCGATGTTATTAAATGCTACATTAAGGCTTATTTTGCTACCTGCATTACAACTTCCGAAAATTTCCACCCCATATAGCAGCGATGGTATTATATGTACTTTAGCACTCAGGTCACTTATATGTGTTGGTAGGTTTTTGTTCCGTCAGATTTAACCGCATAATTAGAGCATATGTTTTCCGGTCGCCTTACTTATATGGTCATCCCACGATAACGTTGTATTAAGTGTAAAACCTAAATTTAATGCCTTTTCAGTATACTCGATAATTGATTCGTCAAACTTCAATTGCTGTAGCATATTTTTTCTATAAATAACTAAGCATTTAGATTTACTTGGGTATTTTTCTAAGACCGTTACTCTTAACCCATTTGCTAACTCTAGATCCCAGCTCATTATTATAATGATGGACGCATTCACTAATTTTTTGAACGGAGCACTAAGCCATCTACATTTGGACGTAACCAACGTACTGCTAAAAACATTTGTTTACGAACGTAATCGTAACCGAAAAAATTGTTTCTTATAACGTAATGTATAACCTTATAATAACGTTACGAACGAAAAAATAGGTTTTTCGATTTCTCTACTAAACTTCGATAAACATTAATCATTGAAATAGAATTGTATGATAGAAATCCACGAAAGGTTAATTATTTCACGTTCAAATTAGTTCGATTTGATAAAAACATGATACCCCTGTTGCTCTCTGTTAATAACAGAAAACCCTCCACACCACTTAGCCGTATTTATGATGTACACAAAACTTTTACAACGGAAAAAAGTAACCATCTTTACACTTTACACACTTTGTAAAAGGGCGAACTGTTAGTGTTTGGTAACATGTATTTATCTGGATTTCTATGTTGATTTGATATCAAAATAATAACTCAGCATTCACCGAACTTTAGTCATGTGCATGATGCTCTCCTATGTGCAATATTTCTTGATCCTGAGATATAAAATATATTCATGCTGACAGAAAATTAACTGTATTAAATTGTTATGAAATTGATGTTGTGTTTTTTCAGGAGTAGAATTTAATAATAAACCCGTTTTTGTCAGTTATATTTTATAACCGTATAACTGTAACATTGTTTATGTAATGACCGCGCATATGGTCACACTGAAAATTATTTAATATAAAAAAGAACTGCTGTTAAAAACAGTTAAGTCTAAATTCATAAACGGAAACCCAAAATAAAAAATATTTGATGTGGATTTGTATGCAAGACACCTGCTGACATAGCCGAAAAGACTGATCCGCATTTTAATTCACCTAGTTCATTGCTTAAGCTAAGTTCACACAGGCAGATAATTTTGCCAAATTTTTATTAAGATAGATATGATTAAAGATTTCAGAACTAAACAATAGCTATAGTTTTATAAGAAAATAATTTGATCAAATATATCCGGAAAGTTCCAATATTTGACCTAACGGGCAAATTTTTGTGAAAATTCTTCCTTTCCACATTGCAACATGTGTGAACTTTGCTTAGACCTATTGCTTAATCTCCCATAAAAGTATTAAGTCGTTCCAAACGAAAAACCTTCTCCTCCTCTGTGATATGCATGCTTTTCTTTTTAAAATTAAGGCGCGCAATAAATAAAACAATAGTTCAGCGAGTGGCAAGGCGCTGCCAACTCACTATCAGTGACTTTCCAGCCCTCACGGTGTGACCGTGGCGCAAATGCCCAAATTCATAATCCATCTACTCCATCTAGTTGCGAAATCTAGGTGGATTTCGATTTGAGCAAAAACAGGAACATGAGAAAACGGCCCTTAGACAATACATTTGGCAAGTCATTAACATATATGGATGGAAAATAGCAAGGGTCCATGGACGGAACCTTGTGGAACACCACAATTTAATGTCAGAAAGGAAAAGAATTCCGATTGTGTGACTACCGCTTGTTGTCTATCACTAAGATATGATATCATGAGTTATATTGCTGTATCGAAAACATTGTAAAGTTTGTTTAACTTTGCGCACAATATTTTGTGGCCGCGTGTGGCCCAGCGGTTAGTGTGCTGGACTGCTGGGCGAGAGGTCGTGGGTTTGATCCCGCCTCGGAACATCAGATAAAAAAAGTTTTTTTCTTTCTTTAGAAATTAGTTTTTACGCATTGGCGCCAGCTGTGAAGTAACTAGCCATAAAAAAATCAAATTCTCAAACTTTGCCGTTCGGATTCGGCGTTAGACTGTAGGTCCATTTCTCTTGTGCGAAAAATTGAAAGCACACACGCCAAGAGATTGTGAGAAGCTTGGCTTGGCGCCCCTTTTAAGGGGCTGTACAGCCCAGAGCTGTAAACGAATGATTCATTTTTGAATCAATCCTGCGAATCATTCAGGCATCGAATTGACATGTTTTGAATTAATTCAATTTTGCGCAATCAGAATTGAATTGATTTTGATTTAATTCATTTCCAAAAAAAAGAATTGAATTTATTTTGTATGAATTCAAACGAATTAAACAATTTGATAGTTTATTCATTTGATTTAAGTCTGAATTAACTCAACTTTATTCATTTTCTCGCATTTTCCAGTTTCAAATCTCTATAAATACTATAGCCAATTTTAATTTACCATATCAAATTATTTACTGTAGTCCAATAATGTTAATAGTGTCACGTGGCTTTGTCCAGGCTTCGACGAATATCTTCTGAAGTTTTCGTTACAAAAGTGGTGCAGCTTCGCTATTTTCTCAACCCCGATTGCTTGTCATTTAGGAGTGAATTCTGCTACATAAAGCTACTTATTTGTGATGCCAGGATTTGTTCAAATGCTTTTTAAGAAAGATTGATTGAGATGTTTCGGTAATCGTTATTTCCTTTTGGAATCGGTAACACTTTTGCAGCTTTCAGGTCAGGTCAGGTACGTATTTTCGAGAGTTTCTGGTATGTCCGGTTGAGATTCCACGAATTTATTATTAAGACCATAATAATTATTATATCTTCTTATAAGAAGATAATAAGAAAAATAATGTTTTGTTTGTTGCTCAATATTTGCTCGCAAACAAAGTTTATGATTTACTTCAATCTTAAATAATGTGCAAAACATGATCACGGTCTGATATGGAAAACTTAGCCGAAAAATTCGAAACTCAAATTGTATCTTTCTTAATCCTTACTATCTACGCCACTGGAATATGGTTATAAAATTATTTTCCCTTAAAGACCTTTTGGATGAATTCTAGATCTGTCTATTTTAAGCATTGTTCACTTTAGATCGAATGTCTTGCCCGCCATATGGTCAAGAGAAGAGCTCTCGTTGCTCTTGGTACTGGTTCCACTACAGCCGGGTGCTTTATTTTATTAAAATTGCTTTGTGAGTTGCAACTTAAAGTAACTCTGCAATATTTTCATTTCGCCCATTTCAGTGAAGTGGTTCCAAACAGCGCTGAGCAGTGGCGTAGATAGCTTTTTGCAATGGGGGGTGATAAAGTCAAAATGTTGAAAATTTTTTGAGGTTTTTAGAATTTTATTTAAAGTTATCGGGAAAAGTCTAGCTGCCATGTTCCGGTTTTCACTATAGTGAATTCGAATTAGTTACATGTTCTCTTTTCTATTAAACATTCAAGGAAATCCGTATCTATCCTTTAGATTATAATTACTCTTTACTCGATTCAAGTTTAAACGTTGTAAAATGATTAACCCACTTAATTTGATACAACAGCACATTTAACCATAAATGAAAACCGGCACAGGCCAGTAGAACTCCTGCCTTCTCTCCGAAAATTATAAAAAAATAATTTCGATGGACCGCGAATTATTTAAAATTTTCAGGCTAAATAATTGCGGGGGTCATCCATGGTATCTTTTAAGCGAATTTTTAAATAAGAAGATTTCCTTTTCGTCAAAAACAACGAATTTGTGAAGGACCCCAAGATTTCAATGCCTAGTATAGTTCCCCCTTTGCTCAAAATATTACATCGATGGTCCGCGAACTATGAAGAATTATCGTGCAATAAGGTTGCGGCAGTCATCTTTAGTTTTTATACCCGTTACTCGTAGAGTAAAAAGGGTATACTAAAGTCGTGCAAATGTATGTAACAGGCAGAAGGAATCATTTCCGACCATATAAAGTATATATATTCTTGATCAGCATCAACAGCCGAGTCGATTTAGCCTTGTCCGTCTGTCCGTCCGTCCGTCTGTATGAACACCTAGATCTCAGAGATGGTAAGAGATAGAGGTTTGACATGTATGGGACAAATGCTTCTTTTGTCTGCACGCAGATCAAGTTTGTTTCAAATTTTGGCCGGGGCGTGGCCCCGCCCCCGCAATTTGGAAAAAAGTTATATCTCCTACAGTTTTAAAGATAGAGGATTCGTACCTTCTAAAGATAGTTAGTAATTAGCAAAATTAATCGATTTGCCGAAGAAATGATAAAGTGAACCAAGCCCTCCCCGCTACCACCCTAAAAAAATACTTTTTGGATGGTTACACTTAGGAGGGCGGGAACACTGTTAAACATGTTTTTTCATGAGTAACGGGTATATCGAAGTCGGTTAGAGCCGACTTTAACTTACGCTCTCGTTTTCTTTGTCTGAGTCTTTCCATTAAAATTTTAGGTTGTTCTGTGCACATAATGTTTAAAATGCAGGTCAAATTGAGTAGTCATAAAAAAATTGATTTATCAAATAGTTATCGGCGAAAGGGTTTGTTCAAAAAACTCTCGCTCCCACACTCAAAACATGAAAAGGATTTGGCGGGATGTAGAAAATAGAATTGCCACATTTCGCTGCAAAAAGAGCAATATTTCGAAAATATATAGCAATTTTGTTTCCACCAGCAGATCGCAAACACAAAATTTTTCAACGAATGTTGTCAGTTTAGGTTCATTTTTGTAGGAGAAATATGGTAAAAAGGGAGCGCCGCAGGCAAGATTTTTTTTTAAGTCGCGTGAAAGCGTTTAAAAGTGTCTGTTATCCGCTCAGACAATAACCATTGAACTTGGAAATGGTAATGGTAATGAAAATTGTTCATAATTGACAATCTATCGTCGGAATTTTTTTTATAATTTTTTATAAACAGGTTTATTCGTTTCTTAATTATTTCTTTTTAAAATTAAGTCATGTTTTTTAGTTTTTTCTTTTAATCTGTTTATCTTCGACCTCGCCCCCTATAACTCCGGTTTGAAGGGGATTGATTATCTTAATCCCCCCCTATCTAGGCCACTGGCGCTGAGCTTTCTGATCAAAGACATTCTGAAAAAAAAAGAAACGTGGTTGTCACACAAGAAGGTTGGTTTATACAGAGTTGTCTTAAGCAGGCCATCCACACACGAATTTGTTCGTCGTAAGTGAGGGTGTTCGTGACATATTTGTTCGCAAAGAATAGAAATGTTTGTATACTGCGAGCGTTCGTGCAAATAAGTTCGTCAATGGATGGGAACATATGCAAGAGCATAATTTTTCAAAAATATTTGTAGAGTGAACACTAGACTGGACTTTTCTCCATACGGACTTTTCTGCAACGATCTTTGCACAACATGGCTTAAAAAATTCTCTTTATTTTATAGAAAATTTATCAAAAATCTAAAATCAGATATATTCCAATTTCTCCCCTAATTTATCTTTGAATTGTCAATGTAGACAGAGACCTTTTCAAAAGTGTCGAACAAATAAATTTAATATTTCATGTTAAATTATATGATCAATGGTATTTTTTTTTTATGTTACTGAACAACTCTCAGAGCACTATACGTAGACTGCACAACTCTCACTGAATGAAAATGAACAATTGAAGAAGAACATGTTTTGTTCATTCACTCATGAATCACCCTACACTAGCTTTCCTTATCTCTTTATGTTTGTTTTTGTTGCACAAATGGCTCCATGATTCTTTGACATCTCTTAACTCGTCAGCTATTTATGGCCGATTACTTTTTATTCTACTCCCCAGCCAAACAGGACAAATATTTTGTAAGCTCATTCAGAGACTTTACCAAATCACCTTTTTGAATCACCAATCACAAAATGTGCAGCGATACAAAAACCCACAAGCTACTTTAAGGTGTTTGACTCGTGGCTTTCGAGCCATTAAAACGCATTACGCATACGCACCGTTTAACAGAATTAAATGCATGTGCCTGCCAGCAAAGGCATTTGCTGCCGCTTTTGCAGTTGCTGTCGCAGTCATGCATCTTGACAGCACTTAATGCTGGTGAAGCCACCCCCCACAACTGACCCCACAACTTTTGCTGTAATCACAATTTCACTTTTAATGCCAAAGGAATGGGAGACTTAAATTAAATGCAGCTGCAGCAGTCGAAGAAGTCGCCGCAGTCATTCAACATATTTTTACAGTCGTTTCCATGCACATCACGTGATGTGGTAATTTATCACAAAATGTCTGTGTATGTTAATTTTATTGCACAGAAAAAAAAAACAGGAAGCAGGAATCGCCGTTTTCTCAATCGAATCCAAGGCAGTAACAAAGTGCTTTCTGTAGGGGCATGGCAACCATATAAAAATGCATTTAACAAGCTGAAATCGTGAGGCAGCAGGAGTGCACATGCCGCTGGTGCTACCAAAGTCTGGGGACTGGGATAGGACTTGGCTTTCCCATTTCCATGGCTTGGCAAACGCAAAATGTGCAATAATTTCAATTACTGTTATAAATGTCTGTGTTCTGTGTGAGTCTACTCTGCAGTGGCATCTCCAACCACGCGTCTTGCTTCTAATTTTTTATTCTTCCCACTTTTTTTATTTGGCTTAAAAATTTATTATATGTACCATGTACACACTGGCATAGTTTGCAGGGACAGCGAATGAACTTAACGATTGTTAAGTGTGTGTGTGAGCGCGCGTTTCTCTGATTTAAAGCAACCAACTACAAGCGGGTGAAACGCAAGGGGTGATTGCACTCTTTGATATGAGGTGTAAAGTGTGATTTAATGGCAGCAAAAACGGAGACAAAGCATGCGGTGGCTTAAAAGCGGGTCAGCATGGCGCATACGTTATGTGAGAAACGTGCTAAAGTCCAACCAGTTGAAAAGAAAGTTAATGTACTTCTGTATGTTTCTTAAAGTTTTTAAGATTTGTGTTTACACAAATAAATATATTGAATAAACACCAAAACCGCCTTTAGAACTAAAATATTTAAATAAATAACAAACCCACCTTCAGAACTAAAATATTTATAATATCCTTACCAAAAACCCCGCGCAATTGTGATAATCACTTTTACATAACATTTACTTTCACTTGTTTGGCCGAACTAAAAGTTCGAACATTGACACAAATTGGCGAGACTGAAATTGGCTTTAATTTGGATTTTTTTTTTCTTCTTGAGAAGACAATTGACCTCAACAACAAAAAATCGCTTTAAGGATTGTATAAAATATAGACAATGCTAAAAAAGCTTGAGGTGTTGAAAAAAAAACATTAGCAAAAAATTGTTTATAAAGGACTAGATCTTAAGACGTTAGACGTTGGCAGCGTATCTGAATGCACTTGACCCGACCATTTGCTCAGGCGAATCCATGATTCTCCTTCGGGATGAGAGAAGACTTAGTGGGCGGGACCCTCTCGTTATATAGCTCTTTCGGGTTGGGGTGGGTTTTTGCTTTGTCCGGGGTCTCACTCATGTATATAATCTTAATTAAGGATCCCTCTTGAACCTACGGAGAGCTAAACTATCGAAATCACAAATCAAAACAGAGGAAAGGTTGGTTCATGTCATTTATTTATGAAAAACAATTTCGGTCAAATGACCACCACGGCTGACTTGGCAATGTTTTGGATCGAGAGCACCGGACTAGTATGTACACGGGTTGGTTTATCCACATTCCAGTTTCACGAACTCGCTTCACGAATTGATCCACAAATTGAGTTTTTTTTGTTAAATGTTTTTTTTTTTCAAATTTTGCCCAGTTTGAGTCGAGGACTCACCACTTTGGAAATATGGTTGTAATATTTCCCAACTTTCTTCAAACGAATAACGACCCATTTCGTAAATGTCAAAGTTTTTAATATATATTAGTCGCTTTCCGAATGACATTTGACGTTCAAATTATGAACAGTTTAAATTTCAAACACTAAATGGCCCGCCCTGTATAAGCAACAATTGTACACAGGAGGGGCGCTGAACGTAATTGAATTTTCTGTTAAGCAGGATCGAAGGGTATAATTGACCCACACGTTCTCTACCCACCCAGATCCCAGCAGCTTCCAACTAAAACAAAACAAGTCTTTCTTATGCTTCAGAGTCGAGTGACCTGAGGCACCATCTTCATTCCTGAGTTCAAGTCCCAGTTAAGTTATTAAAAAAATTTTTTTAATTTAAAGTTAAATTATTCTTTACAGCCGCAAAGGGCCAAGCCAAACAGACATACATTTGCACATGGGTACAGGGTATAAGAAGTACTGCATTGGTCAACACGATTCCGGACCATTGAGTGATGTGGAATCAAAAAGTAAAACAGCATTTTAATCTTTGTGACTGCAGCTAAGATAATTTGAAAATATTGAAAAATAAAAATTTTTTTTTTTTTTTATTTTTTCTTTTTTTTTTTCTTTTTTTTTTTTTTTTTTTTTTTTTGTTTTTTTAAATTTTTTTTTAATTTTTTTAATATTTTTTTTTTTTTTTATTTTTTTTTTTGTTTTTTTATTTTTTTTTTGTATGTTTGTTACTCCCTCTGTCCGTCTGTCCGTCTGTCCGTCTGTTTCTGTTTCTATTTGAAGCTATCTCAACCAAACTTTGCACGAAGTCTTTTTGGTATAAAATACGCTGCACATTTGTCGGAACCGGCCTGATCGGGATGACTATAGCATATAGCTGCCATAGGAACGGATCGGTTGAAAAAAGTAGTTTTAGTGAGAAAAACTTGTTTGCTATCGCTCCCAACCCTCGTATTTATAAGTTTTCTATGCTTTCACATAATTTCACCAAGTTTTATGCAAATCGGACTCCTATATAGTATAGCTGCCATAAAAGATGTTCTGAAAAAAAGTCTTAGTAGGAAAAACTTTTTTGTTTTCAATGCTATCGCTCCCCAACCTTTGTATTATCAATTTTATATGCTTCCACACAATTCTAGCAAGTTTAATTTCAAAATCGGGTAACCTATATATAGCTGCCATACGAAAAGATAGGTCTGAAAAAAAGTCTTGTGAGAAAAACTTTTTTTGTTATTTCGTATCGCCATCTCACAAACTGCCCGTATGTATCATGTTCTTTAGGCTATATAAACGGTCGAGCCAAGTTAGCTTCCCTGCAAATTGGTAATCTAAATGTATTAGTTGCCATACAACCGCATAGGTCTGAAACAAAAAGACTTAGGGTACAGGAAAAACTTTTTGTTGTTCACTATCGCTTCCGACCATTGTAGTGATGTGAATCAAAAATAAACCAACATTTTAATCTTTGTGACTGCAGCTACAAGATTAACTAGGATAACTTGAAATATTGAAAATAAAAGTTTTCCTGACTTTAAAATTCCTTTTTTTTTTGCATAATATTTACCATAAAAATTTCTTGTAGCTTGAAAATAATAAAGTTGTCATTGTGAAACCAATGAGTGGATATTAAAAAGTAATTTCAGTTCGATTTTTTGTTAATTTTAAGACATTTTAAGGATTAATATTGTTAATAAAATGTAAAAAGATGACAACATTTTTATAGTTTTTGGGCTATAACTTTTAAATGGGCGATAATATCGAAAACTGAAAATATGTAAAATAAGAAGAAACAAGGGACTACCAACTATTTTTTTCTAAGATTTTTAATATTAGATGAAAATTTTTCAGAATTTTTTAAACTTCCCAAGTTTGATTTTATAAAAAATAAACACATTTTTAATAATAAAATCCAAAAATTTGTACCTTATCAGCAAAAATCAAAACATCCTGATTGATTTTTCTGTAACGTTATTCAATGCAGCTCACATTAAAACAAATTTTGTTGGAATAGAACACTTAATGTGGCCACAGTACCAACAAATGTAAAGATACCTCGCTAAACACACGTTTATGCGAATATCTCGTGCTGGGAGAAAACGGACAATTTATTTGAGTTCAGCGGCCAAAAATACATAAGGAACAGTTGCTTGTTTTTCTTTTGCAAAAGTTGGCCTTTTTTGTAAACTTGTTACATAATATTATTAAATAATTTAAAATCTGAAATATAATAATTTGAGTAGATACAGTAAAATACTTTTCACCAATATCAACTTTAGAACTCACGTTTTTAAGAAAACCCCTTTTTTCCCATTTTTTCCGTTTTTTTATCGATTTTTGAAATTGTTTACAAAATTAACAAAAATTTTTGTGCAAAACCCCAAATTACGTACGTCGAGATCTGATTTCAAATATTTTTTTTATTAAAGGCCTGTATCCAGCACTGCGGAAAATTCCGGTCAGGAATTTGCTATTTATTTCTTGTGTGTGTGGAACACAACTAAATCAGTGTGATCATGCACCTAACAGGTGGAATGTCACTCTGATCAATCAGCTGTTAAGCAATGTTAACTATTTGAATTTAAATAAATTTAAAAAAATACAAATAATATTTTCTGGAGAAAGCATGCTGCTCGGAGTATGTGCTACACACTTTATACTTGGGGATGATAAACCGATGGCATGACACTTTGCAGTGTGTCCCGGATGGCACAAAACATCACTGCAGCATGTTGTTAACTGCATTACTTTATAATGCAATCTTCTCCAAAATAGTATGACCTCTTGGTTGTATGCCAATCAAATGAAGTCTCTTATTGTAGGATGCCTAAATTCATTCGCATTTATATTAGGGATTTTGTAGCCGGATCATTACCTTGGTTTTGGTCGATGGGCGAACCGCTGGAACATAGCCAAAACCATACGAAAATTACTTAAGTGCGACTCCAAGGATCAAGAGTCCCAAATTTAACCCCCCAAAACTTAGTCCATGCTCTTTTTCTTGTACTCGCAAACTCTTCAATGTCATTCTTGTCTTTCCATCTATCTTTAAAGCCCAATACACTCGGATTTTTATACCCGTTACTCGAAGGAGTAACAAGTAAGACCGTTGCAGTCGAGTAGCCCGACTTCAATATACCCTGTACAATTGACACCGAGAGCGTAAGTTAAAGTCGGCTCTAACCGACTTCGATAAACCCGTTACTCATGAAAAATTACACGATGAAAGTGCTCCTGCGTTAGAGGCCATCCAAACTCTGCAACATTTTTTTTTTGGTGGTAGTTTGGTAAGAGATAGAGGTTTGACATGTTGGGACAAACGCTTCTTTTATCTGCACGCAGTCAAGTTTGTTTCAAATTTTTTGCCTTTTCTTCCCCCCCCCCCCCTCCCTCCGGATTGGAAAAAGTTATATCTCCTACAGTTTTAAAGATTGACAATTCTAGAGTAGTTAGTAATTAGCAAAATAAATCGATTTGCCGAAAAAATGATAAAGATCGGATGAACGGTTCTCAAGTTATAAACAAAAAAGTGAACCAACCAAACCACCCCCACCCACCCTAAAAAATGTTGCATATTTTTACGGATGGTCACACTACGGAACGCGGGAACACTGTTAAACATGTTTTTTCATGAGTAACGGGTATATCGAAGTCGGTTAGATCCGACTTTAACTTACGCTCTCGTTTAAGTTAGCTGAGTCCGTTCATTCAGGAATATTGTTTATGCCTCTGGTCTCCGCACTACCAGATTTGCCAGGATCAAATTGAATCAGTTCAGAAACAATTTCGAATTTTTGCCCTTCGTGGCCTAAACTGGTACACCACCATCCACCAGAGATAACGCCCTAATAATCCTCCCATCACTTAAGTCCAAAAGAATCTGTTTAAAACGTACCTCTCTACCTACCGCCATACCTAACGTGACTAAGACCCATTCCGTTGCCTTACAATGAGGACTATAACCTATTTTCTATCTTAGACGTAAAGAATGAGACTATATGAATGACACTTGCTATGAGTTACTAGACATAAAAAATTGGACTGAATTGCTCTTTATAATTGTGCTTAACTTATCTCTAAAAAAATGAATAAATAAGACATGATTTTATTTATTGAATTAAATTTAATTTAATAACCTTAAATTATTTCATTTTCCTTTCATTTCCTACAGAACCTGCACCATTTCCTATGTGCCCCAACAGCCTTGGCTGCTTAATGACACCATACGGGAGAACATACTCTTTGGCGAGTCATTTCGGCCCAAACGCTATGACTTTGTATTAGATGCCTGCGAGCTTAAGCCGGATATTGAATTAATGCCGTCCGGTGATTTAACCATAATCGGTGAGCGTGGCATCAATCTGTCCGGTGGTCAGAGGCAACGAATTGCCGTGGCGCGTGCCATTTATTCATCGGCCAATGTTGTCATTATGGTAAGTAAGCCGAATGTCAAGGACGATAAGGCAAATAAGACGCCTTGCTGCACTTTATGACATTGCATTCGATAGTAAAATCGAGAAAATGACTAAGTAAAAACGAAGGAGCAGCAGGTTGTAAAATAAATTCGATACTTTGTTGCAGGGTAAACAAGTTTATTGGCTAACTATTCATGTCGTATAAAATGGAAGGTCATAAATCGATCACACTTTATTTGGTATTCGGCTAATTTATGTCGATGATTTGACGAGGGAAAGACGATGGTGATTTCTGATAACAATTTATATTGGAAAGTTTTGTTAGTGAAATTTTGGGTACATTTTTTTACCCCATTTGAAAAAGAAATGAAGAGCTGGACAAAAATCAAAACATATAAAACTAAAATTCAATTTGGAATTGTTTAAAAATATGATAGAATATAAGTACATTTATAACAGCAAATCGAACAGTGCATTGTGTAAGGTAAAAGCAAAGCTGCAATCTTATACCGAAATTCACCAAATGAAACTTAGAGCCAGAATCCATGCTTTGAACGTTTTGATGACTGTTATTCGATATATTTGAAATTTGAAATTCAAAGAAACACTGAAACTGGTTCAAATTCGGCTTAGAGTTTTTTCAATGTTCGCAAAATATCACAACAAGTGAATAACACCAAGTCATAATCAAAGCAAAGTGAGAACTGTTTATTATTAATTGAATTTGAGGAATGTTGTAAATGTTTCTTCTTAAATATTCTAGCGTAGCTCGGTTTCTAATAATTGTTTTGTTTGTGAATTGTTTCTTTATCAAAATTCGAAAAGAATTTCGATATCTTAATGAGAGAGTTTAAAATCAAGTTTGAACCGGCTGAGAGTCCCTTTACATATTTGAATTGTTGTATATTGATTTAGTTCCTGTTTTAAAAAGGAAATATATCTAACTCCAATATATCAAACTGAATGCCAAAGATACAGTTAAAAGCTTTAGTGATTTGTAATATATTACTCTGAACCACTTTTGAACTAGTTCATTTTGGAACTGCACCTTTTTAAACCGAGAAATTATTAAACTCTTCATAAACAACCCAAGTTCATATCTCAAATAATACCAGAGATATGATTTTGAACTACTTCCAAACTGGTTCAAAAATGCTTTCGATCCAGTTCAAAGAGTTGGGACATAGCCAAAATCTTTCTAAATGTCATGAGCATACTGTGAAAATTTTATAAAGATCGATTAATCTTCTTAGGTTTCCTATGTTTATTAAAGATAAAAGAAGGTCTTAGTATTCCCAAAGTTCACATAATTATTATGAAAGCCAAAAAGTTTCGTAAACAATTGACATAATCAAACAATTATAAACATAATATTATCTATAAAATCTCATCCAACACGTCAATTACAGCTGATTAAAATACGGGAATGAGATACATTTTAATTGTTGTCAATTTTTGATTTTAAATTATAGAAATGGGGATAGTTCCGCCCATTTAGAATTAATTTTTAAATTTTTATGAATTATGCTACAAATATAAGCTTTGGGAATGCTGAGACCAACTTTTTTGTTTTGCCGTTTGTGATCTGCTCTAAGAAAAATACTACCGTTAAAAACCCTGTTATAAATCTTTGCTTCGATGGGGACTCGAAACCACGTCCTTGTCGTCCTAAGGAGGTGGTCCTGCCATCTCTTCGTCGGGTTTCTTGCTTGCTGAGTGCTTAACATACGGCTACATTCTTTAATATGATTTGTAGCACAATCACCGTGAGCTTTATAGTCGCATTCATTCGGATCCTGACTTCGATTCCCTTATAAAGAAGAGTCTTTATTGAACCAACAGAAAAAAGACTTTAAAAAAGTGATGAATGATTAATTTTTCGTTGTTTCTTTGGGTTTATATGCTAGCACAAAATGTTCATGCTGAAACGTTCCATTCATAAAGTAAGCACAAATGGTTAGAAAGACATTTCATGGTTCAGGAAAATGCGATTTTACCTTGTCAAGGAATGTGCTTGATTTCGGTAGACTTACAACAATCTTTTTCGAAGTGTTAAACAACACTAGGCATTTCTAACACTTTAAAATGTGGTAAAATATAATACTATACTTCACATAAGTGTGCAGTATTGGACAAAGTAACAATCAATTACAAAAATAATACCAAGCCAACATTCTAACAAATCGTACGCCAACAAGGCTCACACGATCATACATAAGTAAACGAATCAGTGATTAGTAATCACTAACATAGAAGACAAGCCCAGCTAAGAACAACAACAAAATGTTGTTTATGAAAGAGGGCAAATTATGCGACGGCGTATATGTGGGAACTACAAAACGACCACTGCAAACAAGAATTTTGGAGCACAAAGGACACGCGAAAAACAAAAAGCAGACAACATCATTAGCGCAACACTTGACATCATCTGACCATACAGGTAATTTTGACCACGTGAGACTAATAGACATAGAGAGGAGAGATAGAACCAGACTGACCTCAGAGTGCTTACGTATTCAACAAAGAGGAGAGAGATCACTCAACCACAAGGAAGATTACCAACAAAACAACTACATTTACGTGGCAGCGATAGCTGAAAATAACAATAATCAAATCAAACACACAACAAAACGTACAATGGGTCGACTCAACAATAATAATTGCACACAACTACACTAACACTGTGACAAAAATTATTTTGCATGTATGTATAAAAATGTATGTTATTGTTTTTCCAGTGCTGAAAATGAAAACAGGCTCTCCGAAGAAGGCCGCTGAAACGCGTAGGAGAAGAAGAATAAATACAACATGAATTTTTATTTTGGATGAGAAACAACGGCATAAACAATTCTGATTACTTAATTTTTATTTTTTATTTTAGTATGATCATCCTAATAAATCAATCAATGTATAATGTTCAAAAGGATCTAATAAATACATATACATGAGCTAAAAGAATGAAAATATAATTAATAATTCTCTACCTAGTTTATCTTCTGATGAAGATGAAAAGCAATCTTTATGCTTAAAAGCTTTGGAAATACAATCATTGAAAAGAACTTAACAATATCCCATTTGTGGAATTCGCAGTTCCTGCAATGCAATTAAAGGTCTTGGGCACTTTCTTGACTCATATATTTGTTTTATTCAGTGATAAAATCAGTAATAATTGATGGAAGACACACTATTGATTAACTTTTACCAAGTATTTTAAATAAGGGCAACGAATTTCTTCCACTAATATAGAAGGGCGAATACAAAGACTTCTGTTGTCAGTTTTGGAATTCCCAAACAATCATAGCAATGGCCTCTGACGACTGGCTGTAGATAGTCAACTCCAGCTTATGATAGAACCGAGAGGTTCTTAGGAAAGCTGTACAGTCGACCATCCTCCTTTGTGGTGTGGGTGCTTCTTCTTATAAGAGATATGAACAAGACATAAATATATCGGGAATATGCCCGACTCGTTCTAACCAAGGTGATTTCCTATACGGACAATAAGAATCTCAATGCGAACTATCGCTAACAACTACTCACAATTGAGAGGCAGTGTACATTTTATCTCTAATACCCCGGTCCGAACCTAGGTTCAGCGACCTTCTGAACCTGGGGTTCGAACCCCGGAGTGAACCCCTGCCGATTTTTAGGAGGTTTGCAGCCCTTATTCTAACTTAAGCGGGTATTCTCCATGTCGAGGCTGTTTTATGGACCTTTTTTAAAAAGAATTCTATTTGAAAACACAAAAAGTTTTCTAATTCTGTTTATTTTATTATGTTACGAACAGATTAAAGTAAACAAACAAATTTTTACTGCTTCAATGCAAGGGCTGTTTCAAAAGCTATCGTCCTCAAAGTGGGTGTCAAAAGAAAGTACATTTTGTTTTGAAACTAGGATTAAGGTTCAGATCAAAATGGTGACAATTCTGCGTTGATTTCACTTTTAATCATCAAAATCGGTTGAGTGTAACTGGAGAAACCATGGCCGCAAGTTCGAAAAACGTGAAGTTCCTTTTTTTGGGGAAAAAATCATCAAAAAAAATCAAAAATGAAAAAAATGTAGTTCTAGAATGGTGACAATTCTGCGTCGATTGCATATTATTTCAAAAATCGGTTTAGTAGAACTGGAGAAAAGTGGCTTGGCAGTCCGAAAAAATGCTTTGAAAGTAAACAAAAAATATTACAGATATTATATACTTACAGATATTAGTCAGCGATGCCAGCTGCATACAGCGGACCTTCCTCATTTTAAAAAAGACACTATGTTTCCATTAAAATTCGGGAACTAGCCGTTATTTCACAGATTTTTTTACTCGAGATTTATTTACTCGAAACTCATAGTTTTAGCGAACACATTGGTCTTGTTCAGCATAACAACTTGCTCCCTGATCATGTATAAATTTGCACTGATCCTTCTGCTGAACTCGAGTGATGCGGTATCATGATAGTTAATATCAAGTATCATGATAGAGGAGCATGTATCGAAGAAACAGTACGCTACTTTGAAGTGATACTGCTCCCACCAATAGAAATTGTGTATCGATAGGCATGCTTTCGATAAAAACATGCGCATTTTGTGCATTGAGTGCAAAGATAAGACTTCTATCGCCTGTAAATTATAACAATAAATACTAAAATATAATTAAACCTAAAGGTAACTTTTTATACCCGTTACTCGTAGAGTAACAAGTAAGACCGTTGCAGTCGAGTAGCCCGACTTCAATATACCCTGTACAATTGACAACGAGCGTAAGTTAAAGTCGGCTCTAACCGACTTCGATAAACCCGTTACTCATGAAAAAACACGTTTAACATGCTCTTGGTTCCTTAGGGTGACCATCCGAAAAGTATGCAACATTTTTTTTAGGGTGGGTGGGGTGGTGGCGGGGGGGCTTGGTTCGCTTTTTTGCTCATAACTTCTGAACCGTTCATCCGATTTTTATCATTTCTTCGACAAATCGATTTATTTTGCTAATTACTAACTATCTCTAGAAAGTACGAATCGTCTATCTTCAAAACTGTGGGAGATATAACGTTTTTTCCAAATTGCGGGGGCGGGAGGGGGCGTGGCCAAAATTTGAAACAAACTTGATCTGCGTACAGATAAAAGAAGCATTTGTCCCATACATGTCAAACCTCTATCTCTTACCATCTCTGAGATCGACGCGTTCATACAGACAGACGGACGGACAGACGGACGGACGGACGGACAGACGGACATGGCTAAATCGACTCGGCTATTGATGCTGATCAAGAATATATATACTTTATAGGGTCGGAGATGTTTCCTTCTCCCTGTTACATACATTTGCACAACTTCATTATCCCCTTTTACCCATTTTTAATGGGTACAGGGTATAAAAGGGTATACTAAAGTCGTGCAAATGTATGTAACAGGCAGAAGGAATCATTTCCGACCATATAAAGTATATATATTCTTGATCAGCATCAACAGCCGAGACGATATAGACTTGTCCGTCTGTCCGTCCGTCCGTCTGTCCGTCTGTCTGTATGAACACCTCGATCTCAGAGATGGTAAGAGATAGAGGTTTGACATGTATGGGACAAATGCTTCTTTTATCTGCACGCAGATCAAGTTTGTTTCAAATTTTGGCCACGCCCCCTCCCGCCCCCGCAATTTGGAAAAACGTTATATCTCCCACAGTTTTAAAGATAGACAATTTGCACCTTCTAGAGATAGTTAGTAATTAGCAAAATGAATCGATTTGCCGAAGAAATGATAAAGATCGGATGAACGGTTCTCAAGTTATGAGCAAAAAGTGAACCACAGCCCCCCTCTACCACCCCTCCCACCCAAAAAAAATGTTGCATATTTCTTGGATGGTCACACTAAGGAATGCAGGAACACTGTTAAACATGTTTTTTCATGAGTAACGGGTATATCGAAGTCGGTAAGAGCCGACTTTAACTTACGCTCTCGTTAATATTTATACCCTTGCAAAGGGTATTATAATTTTGCCCAGAAGTTTGCAACGTATGGAAATATTCATTTCCGACCCTATAAACTATATATATTCTTGATCAGGTGACGAGCTGAGTCGATTGAGCTTTGTCCGTCCGTCTGTCCGTCTGTCTGTCCTGTCTGTCTGTTTCTACGCAAACTAGTCTCTCAGTTTTAAAGCTATCGAGCTGAAATTTTGCACAGAGTCTTCTTTTTACTGCACACTGCTAATATGTCGGAACCGACCGGATCGGATGACTATATCTTATAGCTGCCATAGGAACTATCGTTCGAGAAGTGAGTCCTTGTGAGAAAAACTTTTTTGTTTTTAATGTTAACGTCTCCCACTTCAGCGATTATTAATATTATATGCTTTCACATAGATTTGGTAGTTTTGGTTAAAATCGGATTACTATATCTTATAGCTGCCATAGGAACTATCGGTTGAAAAGTGGGTCTTTGTAAGAAAAACTTTCTTGTTTTTAATGTTAACGTGTCTCACTTCAGCAATTATTAATATTATGCGCTTTTACAAAGATTTGGAAGTTTTGGTCAAAATCGGATGACTATATCTTATAGCAGTCATTGGAACTATCGGTCGAAAATGGAGTTTTTTTCTTTTTTAAAAATTTTTTTTTTTAGTGGGGGGGGTTAAACTCTGATGTATTAGAACATTTGCAGGGGGTATGAAAACTTTGGCAAAGACGAAGTTAGCGGGGGCCTCGTTTTTTTATTGTTTGTTGGCGGGGGAGAGCAAAGTCAATCTTATCTATAGGTACGTCGGCTCCGCAGTCATTATAATTCTGTGGAGTTGTGTTAAGCTTCGAAGTTTGGCCCAAGATTGCATAGCAGTTGAAGGCTGGGCGGTATCGGATTTTGAGTCAAGTATAATTGTCTAAGCATACCAGAGGTTCGACCTGAAGTTTTACTTATGTGTTCTTGCCATGATTCTGCCATTCTTGCCTTACTTCGTCCATATCCACCAATAAGTTTGGTCTCAAAATGGGAGCCCGGCTGTATTTCTTTATTTTTAACTCCTTTTTTTTTACAAGCAACAAATATCAAAGTAGACTTTTCTCCTATTTTTATAATTTTTATTATTAACTTATATCAAAACATATATTTTTGCCGAACCGAAAATGTCGTTTGACCAAAGAGAAATTTTTAATTTGATGTACAAGTTAGCGCGTCTCATTGTGCCCGAAACACGAGTTGAAAATGACTCAATGGGTCCCATGCAAGTTCCTCTGGATCGTTTGTTTGGAGCGCAGACTATGCGCTCGCTCATGAACTTTCCCATTGGAGGAGTACAAGAACGTATGCCTGTAAGCCGCTGATGTCCTTTTCATATAGCTATATTATAATCCAAAGCTTGGCTTTACAGCGTTCCATTATTATAGCCCTGGGCATTGTAAAGAAAGCCGTGGCGGAAGTCAACAAAGAATATTCTTTGGAGGAACGCTTGAGTGAAGCCATCTCGCAGGCCTGCGACGATATTATTTCCGGTAAACTCTACGAGGAGAATCATTTTCCTTTGCTAATCTGGCAATCTGGCTCTGGTAGGCACACGAACATTAATGTCAACGAGGTGATTGCAAATTGTGCTGTAGAAATTCTAGGCGGCCAACTGGGTAGCAAGGAACCAGTGCATCCCAATGAGCATGTCAACAGATCACAGAGTTCAAATGATAGTTTTTCCACAGCCATGAACATTGCTGTGGCCATGCAGCTGCAGGAGAAGCTGTATCCGGCTTTGGATCAGATGATTAAGACATTGGAACAAAAGTCACACGAGTGGAGGAAAATCATTAAGATTGGACGTACCCATTTAATGGATGCGGTGCCATTGACCTTGGGTCAGGAATTCAGTGGCTACAAACAGCAATTGTCAAATCGTCGCGCGCGGCTGGATACGATTCTTAGCCGTCTATATCAACTTTCTTTGGGCGGCACTTCAGTAGGCACTGGACTAAACACTGAAAAGGGGTTTGCCGAGAAGTGTGTGCAGCACATTGCCCAGCTCACAAATTTGCCATTCGTCAATGCTCCCAACTTATTTGAGGCTTTGGGATCTCGCGACATCATGGTCGAGATTCATGGTGAACTTCAAACCATTGCTGTAAGCACCATGAAAATAGCAAATGATATACGTTTCTTAGGATCCGGCCCTCGTTGCGGTCTGGGGGAATTGAAACTACCAGAGAACGAGCCGGGCAGCTCGATTATGCCCGGTAAAGTCAATCCCACGCAATGTGAATCCATTACCATGATATGTGCGCAGGTTATGGGCAATCATGTGGCCATAACTGTAGGCGGTTGCAGTGGACATTTTGAGCTGAATGCCTTTATGCCGCTTATCGCCTCCAATGTGCTGCGTTCGATTGTACTTCTGGGTGATGGTCTTCAGGCATTTTGCAAGAACTGTTTGCAAGGAATCGAAGCGAATACCGATAGGTTAAAGACTATAATGAATCAGTCATTGATGTTGGTAACCGCACTGAGTCCGCACATTGGGTACGACCGTTCGGCTGCAATTGCTAAAAAGGCGCACAAAAATGGCACCACACTGAAGCAGGAGGCCATTAATGCGGGTATTTCAAAAGAAGATTTTGATAAGTGGGTAAAACCTAGTGAGATGCTGGGACCCAGCTAGAAAGTGTATCCATAGAATTGTTTCATGCTTGCTGTGAAAATTAATAAAATGTTTTACCAAACGAAAAACTTGCACTTTAACTTAATATGTCTACAATGTACGAACAAACTATTTACGATACTGTGCGAGATGTGAATTTTTTTCCGAATTGCGGTGATCTCTGAGATCTGTCTGTTCATACGGACAATACTTTACCATTTTGATTCATACTTTTTCACAAACTTGATGTACTATGTGTAAAAATAAAGCTAGGCCCTTGAAATTTTGTGTAAGCGTGTCTTATATTAAACTATAATTTTGAAAAAAAAAATGTCGTCGATTGGGCCACGCAATAACTTCCCGCCCTTCAACTACCTGAAATGGTATGAACGAAACGTAAATTTTTTATAAAAATCGAACTTTTAGATGTGCAATTTGGCACATTTGACAAATCGGAATATATGTAGGTACTTATATGTATTAACCACGCCCCCTGCCACTTGCCCCTTCCCAACCGCAAATTAGTCTGTAAGGCAAGTTCGGAAGCCAATTTTTTTTTCAATCGTAGCCCTATACTGAGGATAGCTTAATTTTGGTCGTCCCATATTGGAGGGTGATGATCTTGCGGTATTTTCATGAACAATTTCCACTTTCAAATTTTTTAAAAGCCATTTATATGAGAGACAAATCCTTTTATTTTGGCTTTAACTTGATCTATATTTTTATACCCTTGGGGAGGGTATATTGAAATTGTCCAGATGTTTGTAACGCATAGAAGGAAGCATCTCCGAAGAGCTGAGTTGATATAGCCATGTCCGTTTGTCCGTCCGTCTGTTTCTATGCTATCTCCTCCGTCAGTTTTAAAGCTATCGTAACCAAACTTTGCACGAAGTCTTTTGGTACAAATACGCTGACTATACGGACGACATATATCTGCCATAGGAACGATCGGTTGAAAAAGTAGTTCTAGTGAGAAAAACTTTTTTGTTTTTAATGCTATCGCTCTCAAACCTCGTATTAATAAGTTTTCGATGCTTTCACATAACTCCACCAAGATTTATGAAAATCGGAAGTCTATGACTATAGCATACAGCTGCCATAGAAAAGATCGGTCGAAAAAATAGTTTTAGTGAGAAAAACTTTTTTGATTTCAATTTTAGCGTCTATATACGTTCGAGATGTGAATATTATCTGTTTCAACACAATTTTGGAGAGTTTGATCAAAATCGGATGAATATATCGTATAGCTGCGATATAAAAAACTGGCAGGCATATATCATGCTCCAAGGGTATATAAACTTCGGTCGAGCCGAAGTTATCTTGCCTCTATTTTTTTGTTTATTTAAGTTTTCTTCTCAGCGCTACAAGTATTGATATACTTATATTTATAACGCTAATCACAACGGCAAATGGTTCAGTTAGAATTTATTTACAAAATTATTAGATATTAAGATACAGAAATATTTTAAAAACGAGAAGGCCAAGCTAACTTCGTCTTTGCCGAAGTTTTTATAACCTTGCAAATGTTTTAATACATCAGAGTTTAAGAAACAAACAATTTTTCTAAACAAAACCCACTCTTCGACCGATAGTTCCTATGACAGCTATAAGATATAGTCATCCGATTTTGACCAAAACTTCCAAATCTATGTGAAAGCGTATCATCCGATCCGGTCGGTTCCGACATATTAGCAGTGTGCAGTAAAAAGAAGACTCTGTGCAAAGTTTCAGCTCGATAGCTCCAAAACTGAGAGACTAGTTTGCGTAGAAACAGACAGACAGACGGACGGACAAAGCTCAATCGACTCAACTCGTCACCCTGATCAAGAATATATATAGTTTATAGGGTCGGAAATGAATATTTCTATGCGTTGCAAACTTCTGGGCAAAATTATAATACCCTTTGCAAGGGTATAACAAGTTAAATATTACAATTTGTTGTATTCTGTGTAGGTATGCTGTTAATTTTTTCCTAAATTTCTGTACCTTTCTAATTGTCTTCAATTCATGTGGCAGTTGATTCCAAAGACGTATAGCATGGTGAAAGAATTGACGATCAGATGTTGATAGATTATTTTTGGGGCTTATTAAATTTTTCGTTCCTTGAGACGCGGCATATTTGAACATTGTGAAATAATAAAAGGGTTCCTCGTTTAAAATTTTGTGCAGATAGATTGGGACTCTCAAGCAAATCCATTAATTTAGGTTAATGTTGTATATTTGATTAAATATGTACCTAGCGATGTCGTTAAATGCTACATTTATCCTTAGCCTGCAGCTCGAGCTGCATGTTCAAGACAACGAGAAGTATTCTCAACGAGAATACGTTCCAACCGAAATACGTAAGAACTTAACGAAGTTACAGGCGGAACAACTAGCGAACATCGACGAAAGCAGAGCAGCAAAGGCGCCAAGACGGGCGGCGAGCTGAGAGTCGAGAACAAGCCTTAGACGAGGGCAGATGAAGTGTTGTTCGATCGTTTGATGAAGGAAGACGTGTGCCGCAGAGGTTGTGATTTCGCGCCAACGAGGCGTGGAAGTCAAGCAAAGTTCAAGTCGCGATCAATTTGATTAAAGCTGTCTTCAAGTTGTGCCTAACTCGATGTAACAAACCTTTATATTACTTTTAATTACAATAAAGTAACAACTATTATTTAATCAATAAAAGAAAACCCCCATTTTGGGTGCTCGTCCGAGATTGGACAAATGTGGACAAAGTCAATGTGATTGATTAAAAGTGAAAACGACGAATAAAGTGAAAAGTACTAAAAACAGTGAACAAAGAAGTTTGAATTTAAGTATAAATTCTATTGCCAATTAAAATTTTGTCAAAAAATTTCAACATTTTTTCTGACATGGCGTGCCTTAACGAATTAATAAACGCAAGTCTGCGTTCGAGTAAAAAAAGAGAACATTAAGGCATTGCATAAGTTTGTCTTCGAGAGTGAGGGAGACAGAGGCAATCGCCAACGACTTCGAGAATTTTCTGGATTTGACTTTGGCGAAAATGACGAAAAGTACGACGAAAAAGACGAATATGTGCGATTAAATTTAACTTCGAATGATCTTGTGTCGATTTGCAACGTTTTGGGCATTGGCTATAATGTCGAGAATTTGTGTTTGCATATTTTCCTCAATTTGCAAAAAGAAAAGTTGTTGTCGGTTAAGCAAAACGAAGAAGACGATTTAGATGATGAAACAGAAACTGAATCAGATTTTGAAAGTGTGAATGAAAATGCTGTTTGTGCTAAATCGAAGTCGCAGTTGCCAAACGACGCACTGGCGGGCAGCAACAACAACAACAATAACAACGCAGAAGAAAACGACAGAATTACGGCACCGCGTTTTGCACTCAGTTTTCGGGATGTCGAAGAAAGCATTCGTAATTTTGACGGCACAGACTCAATTTCCGTGGAAGTGTGGCTCAAAGAATTTAATGAACAATCGAAATTGATGTGCTGGACAGACTTTCAAAAATTTTTATTTGCAAAAAAGGCTTTACGTGGAATTGCCAAATTGTTTGTGCAGAGTGAGAGAGGGTTGAATTCGTGGAACGCTCTCGAGAGAGCGCTGCTGAGCGAATTTCGTTCAAGTGTGAGTAGCAAGCAAATACATGAGCAGCTCGCGCAGAGCAAACGCAAAAACAATGAGAGTGTCTTTGAATATTTTTATAGAGTGAAAGACTTAGCTTCACGAGGACAATTATCAGATGACGCGTTTATACAATATCTGATAGACGGTATAGATGAAAAAGCTGAAAATAAATCTATATTATACGGTACAAAAAATCTACGAGAGTTCAAAGTGAAATTAAAGTGCTATGAAATCATGAGAGAGAAAGAGAAGCACAGTGACGTAACAAAAATAAAAAACAACGAGAATACCACAAAAATGAGAGAGAAGCAAGCTGCAAATACAAGCCGAAATATGAAAAAAGATGTGAAGTGTTACATTTGTGGAGAAAAAGGACACGTTTCAAGTAGTTGCCACAATAAAGAAAAAGGAAGAAAGTGCTATAAATGTAACCAGTTCGGTCATATTTCGAGAGAGTGCGAGCAAAAGAGAAAAACATTGAGAACTCGAATACGCGTAGTTTGCAAACGAAGTTGGATGTTACAAGCAAAGAAATTGTTATTAACAATAAAAAGTGTTTAGCTTTATTTGATACGGGAAGCAAGTTTAGTATCATTCGAGAAGACTTGTATCATGATATAGGCAAGCCTGAGCTAGAGAGCTGCAACTTGTCTCTTGTTGGTTTTGGTGAAAACCGAAGTGCAAATAAAATCAAACCAACTGGACACTTTAAGCATTTTGTGTTAATTGACAATGAATCGTTCGAATTGGATTTTTATGTTGTTCCAATCAGATGCTTTGACATTAAAATGATTATCGGTGAAGAACTGTGTGTGCAAGCAGAAATTATTATTAATCGTAACGGGTTAAAAGTGCGGAAAATATTTGATAAAGACGAATCAATTGAAGAAACTAATATTTTCAAAATCGAGGCTATAAATGAAAATGACATGATAGATATTGACGAATCAGCGAGCAAATGTGCGAAAAAAGAAGTGCGCGAATTAATTTCAAACTACAAACCGATGAAAACAAAAACAACAAATGTGGAAATGCGTATTGTTTTAAAAGATGAGTCCCCAATATTTTCGCGACCGCGTAGATTACCGTTTACCGAAAGAAACATTGTTGATGAACAAATCGAAGAATGGTTAAAAAACGGCATAATTGAAGAATCTACTTCCGAGTTTACGAGTCCGGTAGTGCTCGTCAAAAAACGCGATAATACAAGACGGCTATGTAACGACTTCAGAGAGATGAATAAGGTAATAATAAAAGACCATTTTCCATTACCGTTGATAGAGGATCAGCTAGACCGGCTGCAAGAAGCTAATATTTTTAGCACCATTGATTTGAAAAACGGATTTTTTCATGTACCAGTTGCTGAATCAAGTCGAAAATATACGTCCTTTGTAACGCATAGCGGACAATACCAATTCCGAAGAGTCCCTTTTGGATTGTCAAACTCTCCTGGCGTATTTCAGCGACATATTAATGCAATTTTTCGAGACTTATCGAGACGTGGCATTGCTTTACCGTACGTGGACGATATTATTATCCCTGCCAAAGATGAAGAAGAAGCTGTCAAAAATTTGAAAGAGGTCATTCAGATTTGTAAAGAGTATGGTCTGGAACTTAATTTGAAGAAATGTCATTTCTTAAAGAAGCGTATACAGTTTTTGGGTCACGTAATTGAAAATAAAAAGGTTTACCCATCACCCGAAAAAATTGAAGCTGTATCCAAGTTCAAAATGCCACAAACTTTCAAGCAGGTTCAGAGTTTTCTAGGACTGACTGGATATTTTAGAAAGTTCATACCAAACTATGCAGGCATTGCTAGGCCATTGACAGAGTTGATCAAAAATAAGTCTATTAAGCTGGGTAAAGAAGAAGAAAATGCAGTAAATACTTTGAAAAAGCTGTTGACAGAGAACCCTGTTTTGAGTATTTACAACCAGACATATGACACTGAGGTTCATACCGACGCATCAATTGAGGGGTTTGGGGCAGTTTTGATGCAAAAATCACCTGAGGACGGACAACTGCATCCTGTTTACTATATGAGTCGAAAAACCACAGATGCACAACGTAAATACAGTAGCTACGAGTTGGAAATTTTGGCTGTAATTGAGGCATTTGAGAAGTTTAGAGTTTATCTTCTGGGAATTCATTTTAAATTAGTGACTGACTGCAATGCTTTTACGAAAACTTTAGATAAGCAGAGCTTATGTACTAGGGTAGCCCGCTGGGTTTTATTTCTCCAAGAATACGATTTTGAGGTAGAGCATCGCTCGGGTACCCGTATGAAGCACGTTGACGCGCTGAGTCGTCACCCGGTTATGGTGATAACCGATAACATAAGCATTAGCCTCAGGGACGCACAGGCTCACGATGAGAAGATTCGGGCTATTAAAGAAGTTCTTAAGAGCGAAAAGAAGACTTTTGATGACTATTTTCTAAAAAACGATGTTCTGTACAAGCTGGTTAACGACGATGAGTTAATAGTGGTTCCAAACGACATGCAGAAGCAGATAATAGGTCGTGCTCATGACAGAGGTCATTTCGCAGCAAAAAAGATGAAGGATTTGATTTGCAAGGAATATTTTATACCCCATCTTGAGGATAAAATTCAGAAGTATGTCGATTGCTGTATTCCATGTATTCTCAATAACCGTAAAAGAGGCAAGCAAGAAGGATTGTTACACCCGCTGCAGAAGGAAGACGCACCTCTTCATACCTACCACATAGACTTCCTAGGTCCACTTGACTCGACGCACAAAGACTACAAACACATACTGGCTGTCATCGATGCATTTACAAAATTCTGCTGGCTTTATCCGACGAAATCAACTACTGCCAACGAAGTTATTGCAAGGCTGAGCAATCAAAGTACGATTTTTGGTAACCCTACTTTCATAATATCGGATAGGGGATCTGCTTTTACATCCCAAGATTTTGTGAAATACTGCGAAGATGAAGGAATTAAACTGGTAAAGACGACCACAGGACTTCCAAGAGTAAATGGGCAAGTCGAGAGGCTGAATGCTGTCATAATTTCAGTGCTCTCCAAACTAAGCGTAGATGATCCAACAAAATGGTACCGACATGTCAACAAAGTTCAACAGGCGATCAACTCGACCTACTCCAGAAGCATTGACACATCACCATTTGAACTGCTGCTTGGCGTTACAATGCGGACAAAAGAAGATCAACAGATTTATTGACAAGAGAGGCGGTGGTAAATAAGAGGCGGGTAGAGCATTTAAAGATGACCGGGGAATTGCATATGGCAAACAAATCTAAAGCTACAAGACGAAAATAAGAAGTCCTACAACCTTCGGCGTAAAAACAGGCCCTACGCTGTGGGCGACATGGTAGCAGTTAAGAGGACGCAATTTGGGAGTGGCCTTAAGCTAAAGCCTAAGTTTCTGGGTCCCTACCAAGTTGTAAAAGTAAAATTACAACAATGCAAATGGTGTACAAAAGTTGGGCAATAGCGGGCCCATTAACACTTCAACGTGTGCACAGAATATGAAACCGTGGTCCATCTGCACTGACGACGATGATGATGACGATGGAGGAGCATTCGGGGCGAAAGCGAATCAGAATAGCCAGTGTGGGTTTGAATTGTGCTGTCTGTTTGTTTCATGTTTTCATGAAACAACACCAAACATTCAACCTGAACCAAACAACACCCCATCACGATAAATGAAGATAACGAAAAAAAAATAAAAGTAATACCCTTTTACCAAACGTCAAACCCCCGAAAATACCCCCCAAGAGCCAAATGATCAAGACAACGAAGAAGTATTTCAAACCATTGTTAACCGAAATGCGTAA